>BQNB010033695.1:0-52122 GCA_026074375.1 Tanacetum coccineum | reverse complement strand
CCTGAAGAAGAAGATGATTGTTGTCAATGGTTAGGGGTTACGTGCAACAACCAAACAGGTCATGTCACAGCGCTTAAGCTGGACGGCGATCTTGATAGTGGTAGTCTTGAAGGTGAAATTACCCTTTCTTTGCTTAACTTAACATACTTGAGTCATCTAGAACTTTATGATAATTCTTTTCATGGAACCATTCCCAAGTTCATATGCTCCATGACTCATTTAACTTTTCTTAGCCTTTCTGATAATAAGTTTAGCGGAGTCATTCCTGAGTCCATTGGCAACATGACCCAATTAACTTATCTTGGCCTTTCTGGGAATAATTTTAATGGAACCATTCCCATATCCATTGGTTCTTTGACCAGTCTAACTTTTCTTGACCTTTCTGAGAATAAGTTTAGTGGAACCATTCCAATGTCCATTGGTTCCTTGACAAAACTGACAAGACTTTATCTTAGTTCGAATAATTTCAGTGGAGTCATTCCGAGATCCATTGGTTCCTTGACCAAATTAACATCTCTTCAACTTTCAGACAACTCTTTCTATGGAACCATTCCTAGAGAATTTGGAAACCTCACCAATTTGGAATACCTTTATCTAGATTCCCTCGGAAGTTGTAGAGTTGAAAACTTAGATTGGTTGTCTTCTCTATCTTCTTTAGAAGAACTTAAAATGGATGGAACTTCTCTGGCCAAAGCAAACAACTGGGTAAATGTAATTATAGGTCTCCAAAACCTATTTTCTTTAAGCTTAGTTGGATGTGACCTCTCATACGTCATGCATCCATATTCTTCATCTGTCAACTCTTCTTCATCTATTACGAACCTTTCTGTCGAAAAAAACAATCTCAACTCACCCATGTATAGTTGGTTGTGCCCATTATTTGGCAAAAAGCTTGAACGTCTTGTTATCTCTGGCAACACGTTTGATGGGAATCTTTCAGACTTTCTGAACACCTTATCAACATCAGCTACTACGTTAGAAATTTTGGATGCTTCAAATAACCAATTCACGGGGTCACTGTCTGATGAGATCCAACAGTTTTCATTCCTGAGAATGTTAAACTTATCTTTGAATCAGTTGAATGGAACTATAAGTGACAAACTTTGGCAACTACCCAACCTTCAAGAACTATACCTATCTTCCAATTCTCTAACGGGTGCTATTTCTGAGAACATGTCAAATCTTTCTCAGAGTATACAAATTATAGATTTCAGTTCTAACAAGCTAGGGCCTCGTTTCCCCAAATGGACAAAAAAGCTGAAAAATCTCAGTTATCTTGATCTTTCCAACAACAGCATTTCAGACACAGTTTCTACAGAGTACTGGAACGAGTGGAAGTCTTCTCAGTTAAGCTATTTGGATCTCTCTTTCAACAACATCAGTGGGAAATTACCGAAATCATTTTTAAACCACGACCTTGATTTTATAGATTTGAGTTTCAACTGCTTTTATGGTCCAATACCTGCTTTTCCATCACGTATAAATTTTTTAGATCTGTCCAGAAACAAATTCCATGGAGGACTCTCTTTCTTGTGCCAACCGTATGAAAATTTGGAATTTCTTGATATCTCACGTAACACAATAACTGGGCAACTTCCGGACTGTTTTAGGAATTTGACATATTTAGAAGTTCTTAATCTAGGACACAACAGGAACCATCCCTTCACAAATATGTCAATTGAAAAGTCTTCAAATCCTAGACTTGTCATTTAACAATCTCCATGGAACAATCCCACCATGTGTGAATAATCTTACTTCCATGGTTCAAAAAGGATTCTTCTTGGAACAGAATAAACATCATTACACTATATATGGTAATTATACAGGTTTTGTTGACAACACCTATATTGACCATCTGTTGATTGAATGGCAAGGAAAGGTAAATGAGTTTAGTAGCATTTTGGGATTGCTAAAGGTGATCGATTTGTCAAGCAACAATCTGACAGGACAAATCCCAAATGAAGTTACCAATCTACATGGATGTAGTACTGCATACTTGTCAAACAACTCGCTAGTTGGAGAGATTCCACGAAACATTGGTCAAATGACAGAGCTTTTAACTTTGAACTTATCTAGAAACATGTTTTCGGGAGAGATGCCATCAAGCATGTCTGACATGCATTCATTAAATGATCTTGACGTGTCATTTAATAACTTGTCCGGAAGAGTTCCAACGAGTACTCAACTCCAGTCCTTTGAACCTGCAAGGTTCACCGGAAATGCAGGACTATGCGGACTTCCTACAACAAAAAAATGTCCCGAAGATGAATATTTAGGAGTACCACATGATGTTAAGAGTGGAAGTGATGGGTATAGCACTGATGAACTACAAAGATGGTTTTATGTTGGAGGGGCCACCGGTTTTGCTACTGGATTTTGGATAGTATGTAGCGTTTTACTTCTTAACCGTCAAGGGAGACGTGCGTTTTTTCACTTTCATGATAGCGTAAAAGATTGGGTGTATGTAACCGTGGCGGTGTTCATAGCAAAATGGCGAAGGGTTGCGCGTACATAGTGGTATATGTTTTTTACCTCTACTTATTAATGTTTGGTATATAGTATTGTCATTTCATGCTTCACTTGTATTTGGTAGGGGTTTTTAAGTCCCCTTCATTAATAATATTGCCACTAACACCATGGGTGGCCATTTCTCGCGTTGTGTGATCTGCTGCATTCGGCCTCTTGGGGTATTATAAATCAGGGCCGTCTTTGAGGGTGTGCGGGTGGGCGACCGCACAGGGCCCCAAAATTTTAAGGGGCCCTAAAATTTGTCACCTTAACAATATGTTAAATGTTTAGATAACTAATTTGCTTTATATATTATAAACAATGTCATTTTACATATAAAAATTCTTTTCGAAAGGTCTTATTTTTTAATTTCGCTTAGGGCCCTCATAAATTTCAGAAATTTTAAGACGGCCCTGTTATAAATTGTATAACAATATGATGCATGAAGTGTGAAGCGATTGTGAATAACCAATCACCGAGCCTATAGAAACAACTCACAATAGCCTCATCTGTGAGACTTTAAGTCGATGTTTGTATTCACTAAAACTACTTCTATTGTTATGGAAAAAAAGAAGATGGCAGAAACTAAAACTGCAACTACAATTAAGTCAGTTTTTTATGAACATGAAAACCAGGGACGTAATTAGGAGGTCTCACGTGACCACGATAAAATTTTGCTTCCTAGTAATAACTTAGATGGATGTGACCTCTCACACGTCATGCATCCATATTCTTCATCTGTCAACTCTTCTTCATCTATCCATGTCCTTTATCTCCAAAAAAACAATCTCAGCTCCCCCATGTATAATTGGTTGTGCCCATTATTTGGCAAAAACCTTGGCTATCTTGTTATCTCTGGCAACACGTTTGATGGGAATCTTTCAGACTTTCTGAACACCTTATCCACATCAGCTACTACGTTATATACTTTGGATGCTTCAAGTAACCAATTCACAGGGTCACTGTCTGATGAGATCCCAAACTTTTCATTCCTCAGATATTTGGACATATCTTTGAATCAGTTGAATGGAACTATAAGTGACAAACTTTGGCAACTACCCAACCTTCAAGAACTAGACCTATCTTCCAATTCTCTAACGGGGTGCTATCCTCCTGCAAAAACAGTTTAAACCTTTCTCAGAGTATACAATATATAGATTTCAGTTCTAACAAACTAGGACCTCGTTTCCCCAAATGGATACAAAAACTGAAAAATCTCATTTATCTTGATCTTTCCAACAATAGCATTTCAGACACAGTTTCTACAGAGTACTGGAACCGGTGGAAGTCTTCTCAGTTAAGCTATTTGGATCTCTCTTTCAACAACATCAGTGGGAAATTACCCAAATCATTATCAAATCACAACCTTGATTTTATAGATTTGAGTTTCAACTGTTTTTATGGTCCAATACCTGCTTTTCCAGCACGTATACGTTTTTTAGATCTGTCCAGAAACAAATTCCAGGAGGACTCTCTTTCTTGTGCCAACTGTATGAAAATTTGGAATTTCTTGATATCTCACGTAACACACTAACTGGGCAACTTCCGGACTGTTTTCAGAATTTGACATATTTAGAAGTTCTTAATCTAGGACACAAACACATCTGTCAGAAGGATTCTCCCTCAATAGGGTTATTTGGGCAACTCGAGACGTTGTGTTTATACAAACAATAGACTTCTCTGGAAGAATTGCCTTTAATTTAAAGAATGCACGAAGTTAAGCCTTCCTCCGACTTGGGTGCTAACAAATTAATATGGTAAATTCCTCTTGTATTAGAAAAACAGTCCCATGTTGTATGGCCCTTAGCCTAAAATCAAACTACCTTTTCGGAACCATCGACCTCACATATATGTGAATGGAAGTCTTCAAATCTTAGACTTGTCATTTAACAATCTCCATGGAACAATCCCACCGTGTGTGAATAATCTTACTTCCATGGTTCAAAAAGGATTCTTCTTGGAACAGAATAAACATCATTTTAGAAGTATTCTTAATTTTACAGGTCCTTATGACTTTGTTGACAATAGCTATATTGACCATTTGTTGATTGAATGGCAAGGAAAGGTAAATGAGTTTAGTAGCATTTTGGGATTGCTAAAGGCGATCGATTTGTCAAGCAACAATCTGACAGGACAAATCCCAAATGAAGTTACCAATCTGCATGGATTGTTAGTACTAGACTTGTCAAACAACTCCCTAGTTGGAGAGATTCCACGAAACATTGGTCATATGACAGAGCTATTAACTTTGAACCTATCTAGAAACATGTTTTCGGGAGAGATGCCATCAAGCATGTCTGATATGCATTCATTAAATGATCTTGACGTGTCATATAATAACTTGTCTGGAAGAGTTCCATCGAGCACCCAACTCCAGTCCTTTGAACCTACAAGGTTCCCCGGAAATGCAGGATTATGTGTACAACAAAAAAATATCCAGAAGATGAATAGTATGTTGGAGGGGCCACCGGTTTTGCTACTGGATTTTGGATAGTATGTAGCGTTTTACTTCTTAACCGTCAAGGGAGACGTGTGTTTTTTCACTTTCATGATAGCGTAAAAGATTGGGTGTATGTAACCGTGGCGGTGTTCATAGCAAAATGGCGAAGGGTTGCGCGTGCATAGTGGTATATGTTTTTACATCTACTTATTAATATTTGGTATATAGTATTGTCATTTCATGTTTCACTTGTATTTGGTAGGGGTTTTTAAGTCGCCTTTATTAATAGTATTGCCATTTCCCGCGTTGTGTGATATGCTGCATCTCGGGTATTATAAACTGCATAACAATATGATGCATACGATGCATGAAGTGTAAAGCGATTGCGAATAACCAATTCAGCCGAGCCTTAGTCACAACTCACAAGTAGCCTCATCTGTGAGACTTTAAGTCGATGTTTGTATTAACTAAAACTACTTCTATTGTTATGGGAAAAAAGAAGATGGCAGACACTAAAACTGCAACTACAATTAAGTCAGTTTTTTATGAACATGAAAACCAGGGACGTAATTAGGAAGTCTCACCTGACCACGATAAAATTTTGCTTCCTAGTAATAACTTTCGTGAAAAAACATTGAATTTTTTAAAATGCACCCGGCCTCGATGCATTGTGTTTCTAGTTATTGCTTAGTTAGTTCATCAATAGGTGAAATGTGAACTTGGTTTTCACTAGGGATGAGCAAAAGAACCAGAGAAGTGTACCAAAACTAAAAACCGAACCAGACCCAATGGTTCCGGTTCTAGTTCTTGAGTTTGAGATTTTCAGTTCTTAAGTCGGTTCGGTTTAGGTTCACCGCTTCTCGGTTTTGGAACCAGATACCCATAATAGTGTAATTTTCTTTACTTCCCAAACTCGAAACATTTTAACTAACATTAAACCTCACCATATTAACTTGTCAATTAAGATTACAAAGGTTGATGGAACAAAAAGGTTTTGTTAGATTTTTTGGTAAAAAGTCATGACCGGCTAGGTTTATAAACCCGGGTCAAAGAAAAATCGGTGGTTCAATCCGGTTCTCAAACAAGCAAAAACCGGCCACATCCGGCCATGTCTTCGAGCCGGTTCCTTGTTCAATCGGTTGAACCGGCCAGATCAACCCGGGTTATTAGACATTAATTTATAGTAATGGGATATTGAAAGGAGTTGATTTAATTGTGACGAGGTCCCTTTTTGATATATAATATTTTTAGAAATGGTTTTAACTTAAGGTGGGTGTGTTAGAAAAAGGGCAAAGGCTCTTTGCATATGAAGCTTAGGTCATTGGTTCAAGTCCCGCCAAAGCCCTTCTTTTATACAAGCTGCAATTTTTATAATATCATCTCATATATTCAACTTTAGTATTTTGGCTTATGATATTTGTTCATTTTAAACCAAACATTCACTCATGTAGTTTTTCACTTTTGATTAAGTTTACTAAGAATTAACATAGGTGGCAAGTCGGTTTTTCATAGACTTAGTTTTTCACTTTTGATTAAGTTTACTAAGAATTAACATAGGTGGCAAGTCGGTTTTTCATATACTTGTGTGAGCTCAAGTTTTACTTAACTTCTCCAAATTTGAACTATCGATTGAGATGAAATCGAGCTTCTTAAATCATCATCATTTCTACGAGTAATTCAATATTTCAAGTCCGAAGAGTTTTCCATTTTTAGAAATACCTAAATTTCATTTCACATACATTAATCAATAAAAATGTGGTACAAGTATGAAGTATCATAACAATTACAATAATAATATGAATTTGTATTTGGTATTTCATATAACATATGAGGAAGCTAAAAGGACAGATTAATTTATTTATTGCTTTAGTTTTTTCCTAATATTAGGTGTATTGCTTTTTTTATTTTATAGAAATGCATGATTAGAAACTCTTTCTTTAATAGCAATTTTCCATGTGATGTTGGATATCGATTTTAATATTTATTTTTTTCATCATAACGATCAAGACAATTAATTTATTAATGATGACTTTATTATAATGCTCCACATTATTAGCAAAAGATAGTATGAATCAAAATTACCTTGTGGAAAATTGAATCTTTGGTGGAAAACATATCTCTATCTCTACTACTTTATAAAGCATTTAGCCAATTTTTAAAATTAAAAGTACTTAAAATTTTAAGTAAAAAAGATTACTAAAGTTATTGGCTAAGAGTGAAAATTATGCCATTCAAATGTCTTTAAGAATAATTAAAAGTTACATTTAAAAGTTTAAATGCATTTACATTCATATTTGTAACAGCCTTACAACAGCCCATTTAAGCCATACTTGTAACCGACCAAACATACTTGCTATAAAAAGCTCAATGGTCATACCCACACAAACACATACAAACTAAAATAAACACACACTCCTCCATCCATATGCCATATGTCTTCTCTCTCTCCCTAGCGCAACACAAACACACACACAAGCATAAAACGTCTGAAAAGGCCGCCACGAACGTCGAGACTAATACCATCGCCAGAAACAGACTTGGTTGGTGGTTTAGGCGGTTTGAGTGTGTCTCGGCTGTGTGTTGTTTTGTGACAAAAAAAAATGTCAATTGGCAATAACAAAAAAAAAATCCGATCCATTGCTAAGCATATCATTATAACCGCGTTATAAAGTTGGAAGTTATTAAAAATCTGCGTGTTTTATTTTTGTTAATGTTGATAAATTTGTAAAGGTCTTAACCGGGGCCAACCATATATATCTTGGGCATAAATGTTTTGTGTAAGAGATTGACTAAATTGATGAGGCATGAATACAATTCACATTTAATTTATCTTACGTTGCATAAATGTCTTTGCATTTAGAACATTTTTTTAGTATTTGACTAAACTTTTAATTAATGCATCTTGACTTAATTAGTTTATAACATTGTATGATTCACATGTACAAATCCTTGCTTAACATGCATATTCATCACTGTCCATTCTTATGTATTTTAAAAACAACCTTTATTGTATCAACTTCATTTAGGCAACAAAATATTACCACCCTCATCTGTTTCTATATATCGTTTATGTCCTTGCAAACTACCCCTATATATAACTTTGAAAGCAGGTTCATGTCAGTATTCTGAGATAATCGATGCAATTCGTGTACAACAAGCCCATGGTGATCAACCTAGAAATGACATTACAGATGAAATATTGTGCGGTAAAGTTGTTTCCTAAAGTTATCGACATGCGTAAAGTTAGCATCCTGAGAAACATATAATCGTTTAACAAAAAATTTGATTACAAGGTGCCCGCCGCTGTAATGCGCGGATACCCTGCCATAAAAGTTTTTTATAATGTTACTAAATTTATAAGAAAAATAAGCTAATTTCCAATCAATAATCTTTGTTGGACATTTTTTTCCTTCTATAAAAGCAATTCATCAAAAAAAAAACGTTGTTATCACTGAAAAATATAATCACACGGGTACCCGCCGCCGCATTGCGCGGGTACCCGGCTAGTTATCTCAAGTTAAGATAATATAGTAAACAATTGAATTTTAAAAATGTATCATATCAATATTTATTTAATTTAACTTTATACTAAGGAGCAAACGTCTGACCAACGTTTGACTTTCTAATCATTTGCCAGGCTTATTGGCCCAGTATTCGGCCTAACAAGAAAAAATTGCATGGCCCAAGTCCAAAAGTTTTTAAACTAAAAAAAAGTTATAAAACACACCCTCAAACTATGCGACAAACTTCAAAAACTGTCTTAAAAACTTTTAGCTATTTGCGGTTTTTTATATATATCAAACTTTATTTCTCAAATATGTAACATACATCTATCTACTGATTCATTCATAAAAAATACGTCTAAAAAGATCTTCGCATTGCGAACAAAACGAACACAATATTGCAATGCTTCTGACATACGTATAATTTTATGAAAAATGTTGAAATTTAATATATATTTTTGAATAGAAAAAAAGCTTTCAAAACGCACTCCTAAACTATCTAATAATTTTAAAATAAATCATAAGGGTCACAGACTTATGAAAGTTTGAGTTTTATAAATAACCGTATACTTTCTTTTATTTACGACTATTTTATATAATAAACTTTCTTTGTAAAAAATCTAACAAATATCATTTGACTTCTTTAATTAAAAATATACCGACGAGAGGAGTCCCGATTACGAACAAAATACGCCCAATATTGATACGCTTTTGAGGTACGTACGATTTTGTAAAAAATGTCGACGATTATATAAATAACATATATTTTTTTGCCATTTACGACTGTATTTATATCCATGTCACGCCGTTTTGCCGTTCGAGCTGACGTTTCACTTTTGGGCCGCGTTTTTTTTCAAGCCCCATTAACGTTTATGAATTTAATTAGTATATGTTACAACTTACAACGTCCCATGGGTCTATAACTCTTTTATCACCGTAGAAGGTGTTTCAAATTTAACGGAAAGTTTCCTTATATTATTACTAGTTTCAAGGCCCGCCCGTTGGGCGGGGAGCTTTAAGGTATTGTTGAAAGAAAAATTTATATTTTGATACTTGTTCGTTATTGTTTTTGGTTGTTCCAGTTATTGCGTATCATTTAGATAAGCTATGGTTGATGTAATATGGACAAATAAATGTAATTAGCAAGAGAGTTTTTAAGATAATATTGTGAAACATTGATGTAGCAAATAATAAATATGATATAACATAGTATAATTCGTTATCAAGTTACATGTGCTCTATTTTTTCAGTCACTGCCTTCACTAATCAACAAAACAAAATCACATTAAGTTCAATAAAAATTCGTTATCAAGTTACTACCAATAAAAATTCCCCAAAAATATGCAAATTCAAGCACACTTGAATACATTCAAATTTCCAAAACTTGATGACCATCTAAACCACCAAACTTATATATTTTGCATGATCTATACATTAGTAAGCAAATTATTATAGTCTAGATATCTTGTAACTAATTAACTCAAGTTAGCACTGTTTCATCAGTAACTTAATTTTCATGAAAAAAAATTACAAATTTTATATGTAACAGGACCTAGATTTTGAGTTTGCTAATTGATCCAAACAGATAAGACTTGAATGAAGAACACCTTCATTTTTTGCATTACTTTTATAATGCAGAAATGTGCAAAGGCCCTTATATTTTATTAAATATGGATCAAAACAGGTCACTTTAGGCTGGCTTTATACACGGTTCGGTTTGGTTAACCGCAGATATTTAAAAATAAAAATCATAACCAAACAGTGATAAACGGGTATTTTCGGTTTCGGTTTTCTCGGTTTCGGTTTTTTACTGTTTTGGATTGAGCCGTTCGGCTCGGTTTGTCGGTTTCTCGGGTTTTTTGAACACCCCTAATTGTTATGTCTTACATATTATGATCCACACTTAAACTACTATTAATAATATGTAGCCACCATATACAGTTTGTAATTTTTAAGGTCGAAAAGAAGTATTGTTACCTTTTGACAATATCATATAATATGTCCTATATTACCGTAACTAATAGGATGATTATTTCAAAGCAAAATTTGAAATCAGTGTCTCAATATTATTGTGCATGATTCATGTGTTTGCTGACATAGCTACACTGGTATATGAACTCGGTGATGTACTGATATGAGACTAAATTAAGTTATCTACTATCACAGATGCTAAAACAATGTTATATCAAATGTCTTTATCAATCCATACATTTAAATGAAATCCATGAGCTGTTGCTGCTTCAAATCTCGCCCATAGTTCTTTCTTTTAAGTGTTCTCACCTGAACGCTTCCTTTTTAGAATTATGATGTCAAGATCTTTACACATTAGTGTGTTGTTGCACAGACAAACCAAAGTTATCAATACAACAATATGTAAAAGCAAAGAGAGTAGAGGTGGCGAATTCAATTCATTTGCCTAACACGGGTAGATTTAAGTTGATTATCTCTACAAAACTTCTGTAAAACGAAAATGGTTCACCAGGTTAAAAGTCAACTAAAAGTGTTTGCATTCGCATAAGCTCCTAAATCACTTTATAAAAAAGTTAGATAACTTATTGTGTAATTATAGTTTATTTATGTAAAATCTTAACTAAGATACCTATTATGAAATTCAAAACAATTAGAAAGTATGTTGCTGATATGCTTTTATTTTCAATCCCAATTCCTTTTTTCAGTTTCAATCTCCAAATTCATTCATTTAATCATATAAGAAAAATGGCAGCTTCTAAAGCTGGATCACTCACACTCCTCCCCATAAATTCCAGCATCAGTAACTCCAAAGCCATCGTCAATGTTCGAAATCTCCCATGTCATTTCCTTCGATCTCCACGCGGTCTCGGCTTCACAACCTCAGCGGGCCGATCTTATCCTCTCCAACACCATCCTCCAATAAATTGCGAAGCCAATGAGTAGTTGTAGAAGAGGAGTGATACAAGCAGCTAAGAAGAGCGTTGGAGACTTGTCACAGCTAAGCTTAATGGAAAGAAGGTGTTTGTTAGAGCTTCGTTGAATGTACCTTTAGATGATGCTCAGAACATCACTGATGATACCAGAATCAGAGCTGTTGTCCCTACTATTAAACGTCTTAACTAAGATACCTTTTATGAAATTCAAAACAATCAGAAAATATATTGCTGATATGTGAGCAAACCGAACTTCGCTTGTTTGCAGATGCTTTAAAAGTTCCCTGTTTTGACCCAAACCTATTTTGACCAGTTATCATCCCCATCCTGTCTAATTTCCCACCTCTAGAAGCGAAGTTTACCTTTGCTACATGAAACAACACTTGTATGATAACCAACACTTCCCTCATCCTTCCTGCAGATGCTACAGATGATCCACCAAACCTGATTGGCACATTCAGGTATATAAAGACATATCGTAAGTGCAAGGATCAAAACTCTTGACCTACCATACCAAAAATTCATATGTTAAGGACTACATTATAATTTTAAGTAGCTAGAATGATTTTTAGCTATAAGAGAGACTTACAGATCCTAATGATTCAGCAGGTTTTCCAACATCGTCAAGATGAAACAGTGGACTGTATATGTTGTATAAATCGAGTCCATCACCGATTTCATATCCTAATCTTCCTTGATATTCATTGCATTTTTTCGTCGAGTAGTTCTGAGCCTCAAAGTCACAAAATTTTTTGATCCCCGCATGCGCCTCGTCTGAGATTAGCGAATGTGTCCAGTAGAATTCATACATGCCTTTTAGCCATGTGGTTTCATCAATCAAGGCATTCCCAACCTGCATAAACAAATGATTAGTAATTACGAAAATATTATCAGGAGTAAATACAAAAAAAAATTAATAAATAAAAAAGAGTAAATGTATCTACTAAAATTCCATTGAGATTGATGAGTGTTTGGTTTGACCTTTTGTTTTGAGGGAGAAAGAGGGAAGCAAGCTGAAGCACATAGCGACCAGCATAGATTTCGCCCGTGAGGCTTTTGTATTGAGGGTATCTTTCAAGCCAGTTAGTTAGGAAAGCGTATGAGTCTTTTTCCGTTTGCTTATCTCGTGTTGTGATGTGATCAGATGATTTGTTTGAATACGAGAATCCAACTCCAGCAGGCGACTTCAAGAATATTACGTTTGCCACTGTCAATTTAATTAGCTCTTCATAGAGGAAACTTATGCCTGTTTTTACGAAAGAGATGTGATTCATGGCATACGAAAAAGAGTAACAATATGCAACAACTCTAAATCATTCAAAATTGCATAGGCAACAACTTAGTTCAAACAACTCAAAGAAAAGGTTCAAGTGTCGACCCAAAGAAAATTTTATAGTACGTTATTCAAATATGGAAGCCATATCGTTGTAGAACCGTAAAAGGAAAAAATATTAGCTACTAATTTAACAAAAGAAACGTAAGTACCTAGCTGTTACTCGTTGAGGTTTAAACGGCACCTTAAACTGATTAGCATTGAATCTATTTCTTTTTCTGCCACTAATCTTCTGGTAGATCATACGTTTCAATATCTGCATATTCATTTACGTCTTTTTTGATCAAGTTATAATCTAATAAGAATATTTTTCCAGCCTATGCCTTCTTAATATATATATTAAGTTATATATTACAATGCAAATATCATGTATTGTCCTCGTAATTGTAAATCATTACGTATATTTGAAGTATTTGATAAAAAAGAAGGAAGAAGGATTGGAAAGGGTGACTATAAGACGTGACTTATGTAGACTTGTATATGTGCATCTATATAGTTCCTTTAACTAATCAGTGGATTGCAGAGATTGTTGCAATATTGAGTATGAACATATATTTAATTACTTAGTTAAATAGCAAATCCAATGCTTATCGATGCATTATTGTGATAAAATATGGAAAGACGATGACATTAAAAGTTGTATCTCATTGAATGGAATGATAAGTAACGCGTTTACGTGTATATAGAAAAGATTCGAAGCTCATTTATAAAAATTGTCTTCCATATCTAACGGACATGTGTAATGATGATACATACACAACGGAAATCAAACCTCTAATGTTAAGCTACTAAAATGGATGTAAATTTCATTCTGTGTTAGAAACTTTGTTTCGCTCATTGATAGACCATTTGCCTAATAATTTAATATGACAAGATGAAAATGTTTAATTACTATTTTGGTTATCTAGAGGTAGTTGCTGATAAGATAAGCACATTTATGTTTTGTAAATCAAACATACCTTTTCAATGGTGCCTGGATAGAGTTATAAGCCCAACTACCATCTGAACTCGAAAAGGCGATACAATCCTCATACATCGCACGAACCCAACAAATCCCCTGCAAAAGTTAATTTGGCATTCAGCTTAAAACATCAGCAAACAAACAACCTAAAAGACTACATAAAGTATGCCATTTGTGGATAGTACGTACTACCTGGTCTCACGAATGCCTAATCCCTATATTATAATTTTTATTTTTTAAACGACTAAATATAAACTGCTTATTACATTTTTCTACAACGCACTAATTAACAATCACAGACACCCCTAAACTATCCAAATTACCCACTAATATATCTTGCAATAAGGTCATGCTCGATTTTCCTGTTCCTAATTCAACAAAATTACAATCATACTACCAAACCCAGGTTCTTATCAGATACTGCAAAAAAACCTAACTTCTAGTGTAAGGAGCTTACTTTAATGAGAATAATTATCTTTACAATTGCATATTCACTTCTCTCACTTCCATAATAAAAAAAACATAAAATCATACAATGCTATTATGACTACTGACAACATTAAAAGTGTAGTTAAGCCAAAAAAATCGCTACTCCTAAGCCAACAATAACTAAAAATGCTGACATGAGAGTGGGTTGTGTCTGAATCCATTGCACATTTGTTGGTCCTTCTAACAGAAGTGCATGTACTGCTAATATCATTCGCAAATGGTGCCATATAGTAGACTGTGTTTATGGTGTAAAAAAATTTGCAAATATGCATCATAGATGAAACTGGTCAACACATAACATAGCTTAATTTCCAACTCATATTATTGAAGGGCATACGGCGATGAATACTTATCAGACAAAAGAAATAATGGTCTCTGACCTTGTATTTAGCGATTTTTCCTTCTACGCGAGTGACTACAATTTCCTTTTTTCTCCATAAAACCATAACATGTGAAATTCCCTTAAAGTCATAAACACTTGAAATCTCTCTTCCGGTACCTCCTTTCTTCACCTCGTCCCTACACATAAAAATAAAAAGTAATACAACAAACACAAACCACAATTGTCAAGTAGTAATCTCGTGTTCACTATAAATGAGAGCAAAAGATTCAAAACCTTTGAATGTGATCAGAAATTAGCTATCTTGCTCCAATATGGATTTCTTTTTAACTGCAGCTATGGACCTGTAAAATAATCGCAACTTTTGATCATAAACTAAAGAATGAAACAAATTTCTAATCTAGTATCAAGTGCGAAGAATTATAAGACGGTTAATCAAAACAAACAACAACAAAAGACATAACACCAAGAAAATTTAAGCATATCAGAAAGTAGCAGACATTTTCTACACATCAGCAAGAAATGTATGTGTGTACCCCCACCATTATTCAACCGGTCGAGACCTTAGACCGGTTTCAAACCCCCACATCTTATACCAATAAAAAAACTAAATGAAAGAGTAGAACTCGTTCGGCACCTAACCTGACCTCATACAGTTTAAGTATACTAAAACTTGATAACATATCATTATACCTTGTACAGGATGACGCGCCCGGATGCCATTTTCCTAAGAACCGCAACTGGTATATTGGCGTGCAGCTGAAGAACCTATTCGAACAAAACATAACCTGTATTAAAAACCCCTCAAGATACAAAATAAGAATACCCTTTGTAAATTAAGCTAATTTATTGCTCCAACTGTTATGGATCAAATAGTTTTCAATCAAAGGAGTTTGATTCTTAATCAGAATGATTGCTTATTAGCAATATCAGTAGTAAGAAAATTAACCTAAGAAAAGTGTGCAATAATGAAATCCTTACAGATGTAGTAGTAAGAGAAATTTCCAAAACCAGTCATCCAAACATATCCAACAATAAATACCCGAATAGCATTATATATTTCAGTAACGGTAAAGTAATGATACGTCAAAAAGAGAACCTATCAAATTTTGAATAATAGCCATTTTGCACAAAGCAAGTTAAATTCATAACTGCATAAAAGTGTTTACAAACTGATTCTTATATCAACAGTATAGATATAGAGTAAACATATTGAAATATATCTCCACAAGTAAATGTGAAACAAAGTCCGTTTGTTTCGATGTGTTGTACCACAATAGAAAGCACATGCATAGAGAACATTCAACAACAACTTATTTCACATGAGAATAATCACATACCTTCATTTCCAATAGCCATTTCCAATCATAGCTTAAATTCGAAATCCTATAAAGCTGTAAACTAAAAGTGATTTTCGGTTAGAACCTCTTATCTTTATTCAGGCATTTAATCAAGCACTTAGTATGCAAATAATATTATAACTTACATAGAAATTTTATCCATTTGTGAAGATAATAAATTTAAATTCACGACTCACCTGTTCACAAATTTAAATTCATGATTATATATTAGATAGAACACGAAAAACAAAAACCAAGTTAGCATAATCAGGTATAAGATTTTTGAAATATATATTTCAATCCAGCGTCCCAAAAAAACAACAAAACTATACCCATTTTATAAATTATCGTAATTCAAAAGAATGGTGAAATTGAGAGTATACCTGATTGAATTGAAGATCCACATCCGTGAATATGAGATCAAATTATTATTCGATTTCTATTCTAATGAGTGTTAGATAACCATGGTTATGGTTATGATTTTGATTTGATAACTTTTGGTTAGGGTTTTTTGGTTTAGTTTTTGTTATTGTTTACATTAAATGCTGAAATTTAAGAGTGTCTAAATTGGTAATTTTACCAACATAATTTAAATTAAACCATTAATTAAGGAAAATATATTTTGTTAGTCAAAGCTTACTGTAGAAGTCTCCCCATTATCGGTCCACCCCAAATAACAAACCTTCTCATGAAAGCCTCACCATATTCGGCCACCCTCCACCAGTTTCATTCATAAACCCTAACCCGCCTCATCATCCATACTTCCAGCAGCCATTTTTCAGGACTAGTTGGTTACCCGCGCATAGCGGCGGCAATAAAAATTTTACTAACTCAACTCTTTACGTAATTTCCTACCCGCTATATAAAACCCGCTTAGTAATTTCATTTCACAACACTTTGAATGTATGTTCGTGTATGTGTTAACGTTTTGTGTTTCCCTAGCTTTTCCCGCAATAACCATAATTAACATCAACAGTCTCGCATAGTAAAAAGACAACACTCTCTCATCGCACAAAATATAAGTTTTAACGTATCAAGCTCATATTGAATTAAGGTTAAAGTTGTAAAAAATAAAAATCAACATAAAATAAACCCGTTAAAAATGTAAAAACAAAAAATTATAAAAAAGCTCAAAATGATTTGATTAGAAAACATAAAAATTTTAAAAAATATGGTGAAATACAATCATAATACAAAGTAAATTGATAAAAAGATTAATTTTCAATGTGAAAATAGAGTGAATTTTTAATCAAAGATACACATGTTACATTAGATGTGTTTTTTTTAAAATGAGATGGTTGTTCCAAGATTGCACCTCCTTATCTTAATTTTTAATGGGTCCCACATTATAAATATTTTATATAGTAGTATAGATTATGTTCTGATATTGTTTTCTCAATTCAAAAAAGTGAGTATTTTTTTACTTGATGATTTCGATTTCAATTGTGATATTGATTTCTATTTCAATGGCCCCGTAACTCTATGTTTTCTTATACGGTTAGATTCCTTTAATACATGTTTTTTCTTTATTGTTTCTATAGTTTGTTCCAAGTTGATTTCTCAACTGTTCGGAAGGTGTGAACAAGATGAAGGTATGTGTTTTTATAAATCATATATCTTCTTCATCGATTTGTATCCATAAGAGTAAACATTTATTTTGAATGTGATTAATTCATAATTTTTATTAGTATAATCATGTGATTGTAAAAACATTATCAATCAACCTTTTCATTTGTTTTTTGAAACTAACATTTTATGTTTTCAATCTGATTGTTTGTTCCCAATATACACAATATGGTATGTAACGACTCAATGGTTCTTTTCCGCTCCTATAATTCTAAAAGAAAATTATCTCTTTAATGATTTACACTTCAATTTATTCTTTTTTTGAGGTCTGTTAATGATTGTATTAGTGGAAGCCCCCCAACGATCCGAAAGATAGTTAAACCATTCAAACGATTTGATCTAACTGTGGAAACAAATCCAAGTAAGTTAATAAGGATTAGACTTATTGAAATTTGGCAGATGAGGTAAGATCGAGTGCATTCGAGTCCACATCATCTTATGTATAAGGATTATGCTTATTTAGAAATAATTTTTTTTTGATGATGGAAGCCAGTGTGTACGGTAAGTCATAGACGAAGAGGTAAGTCATACTTATAGTGGTTAATGTAGAAACTTGAATCAATGCTTTTCATTTGTGTCTCTAATTTGATTTCTCTAATTTTGTTGGCAGCTTATTGATTTTAACCATGATGTTGGCGAGTTCTTTTATTGGAATGATCATGAAAAAGCCGACTAAGCTCAAGGTACAAACTACAAACACCCAAATTCTTAATTATATTAATAAATCCAAGGCGCCATATCATTGCTATTTTTTTAATGACATTTAATCGTGATAATATGTAAAGAAAATTAGTAAGAATCTAATATCCCAGATATGATATATAGAAAACTTATTTAACATTTTACGAGGTCCCGTTCTTTAGGAATTAATAAATATTTATAAACCCATGGAAAAATCATTTATCGAAATTCGAGTGCAATAAATCAAAATACACTAAATTTTACAAAAAAGGTCCACGATGCTTATGTTTCTACTCATATAATTGAGTCAAAAATAAACAGGAGAAGGTAAATAATTGTTTTAACATTGTAGCTTTTTGCATATAAGGTTTCACCTAGTAAATTTACAATATTTGCTAGCAACAACCTTATAATCTTTGAAGGATGTACATGTGATTGAAACTTGAATTGCCCTTTCATTAGGACAACTACTACAGATCATAGTTATTACGTTTGTGAACAAACGAAACAACTTAAACATTTGATTTCAGTGAAAATTATTACTAGAATTTAATTTTTGCTTATTAGAAATTATGTTAGATGGTATTGCGTTTCTATCCAACTGCTAAAGATTTTTGTCTTTGTTTCCATGCTATATAATGACTATTCCCATGCAAAGCCTGCAATATCTCCGTATTACATGCGTGAACTGAAGGGTCTTTAAATCTTTACCAGTGAGTGAAACTCATTTGCAACTAGCTGGGGTTTAGACTTGATTGGTATTTTAATGAAAAACATTTTAATGATAAGCCGCTATATATTGTCACGCAACCTTAGGAATGAATAGAGAGGATGTGAGCTGCAAGCATAGATCAATGATATATTAGGATAGACAAATAATAGTCATTTTTGTATGTATTTTCATTTAGAAGAGAGAAATCATAGACAGACGGAACTATTTCAACAAAATTTGTAAATTTTTGAAACACCAAACAAACCCTGTTAGCGTAAAATATACTTTACACCATAAAATAAAATAATTAAGACCATTATATACCGTTACAAGAGGGTCTTATCAGATTTCATGAAAGAGAAGTGACGATGATAAGAAGTTGCAAAATTGAGAAACAAAAAAATTACATCTGACATATATTTGTTGTCCATTTTTTTTTGGTTTAGGATGAGAATGGGAACAAGTAGGACTATGAGCAGCTTGGTGTCATGGTGCGTTGTTGTCAAGTATCCTCCTTAAGGTAAGTGACTACACAAATGATCTGTGTGGATTGGTTCTATTTAAAATTTTACTTTGAGAAATAAATTCCGGTTGATCATGAAGTCCATTAAAATTACCAAAATAACAGTCTGTTTTTTATACATTTTGTATTAACGGTTCTTAATTTTGGTTTCTTGACTACCTTTCCATTTTTATCAGGTTGTTTTCCTGTTACTACACATTTGATGAAGTTTGTTATCAAGCAAATAGAGGAAGAAAAGAAGGATGAAGAAAGACATGCCTTAAATAAATAAGTCAAGCTCATACTTAGTCTCAACAATGTACCTAATATCCTAAAAGAAATGCTAATTACAGTAGCTGTTTTTATGTTATTTGCTTTTAATTCCGTTGAACTTGACAATAATGTAGAAGGATTATGAGGATGCAAAAGCAGCACATGGCAGATGCGTTCATTCTAGCAAGGTTGATGATTGGTGTAGCAGTATGGAAGTATCCAACCATGAAAATAATAGGCAAGATTTTACATTTTGTATTACGGTTCATAAGTTCAAATATTTTTCTTGACTACCCTTCCATTTTTATCAGGTTGTTTTTCAGTTGCTACATATTGATGAAGTTTGTAATAATGTTCAGTATGACTGCTCGCAGTAGACAATGACAACCTATTACGTAGTATTTGGCGACTTAAACTTAGTACTCAATTATTTATTAAGGTATGTTAATACAATTTCCTCTTTATGTTGATGTAACAAGATCGTATCCATATGTTTGTTTTTGGTGAAGTTTTTAGCTTTGATGATATGTTTTTGGTTCTATGTTACATCAACTTCAAAATCTTCTCTTCATCTTGCCTTCATTTGGTACAATAGTGCCAATTTATGATTGATAGTCTTCATCTTGCTTGATTTATTAGCACTATGGTACCAAATGCTGTAACAGAAATCGGTTTTCATGAACACGCTGAGGCATTGAATTTGGCACACGAGTGGCAATCTTTATCGAAATATCTAGCTTAACCCAGTATGTTTAATATCTTGACTTCATTGTAATTAGTTCATTGTAAAACCGATTATCTGGTTATTCCAAACACAAATAGCCAAAAAGCGTTGAAACACCAATACACCATTGCTACAACGTGTAGGATGATTATCATAAATACACATAATAAGGTAAATTTCCTCATGGGAGCAACTCCAGATATAAGAACCAACTGAAAACACGTAACACCTCCGCATGTTGGAATAAATTCATGTCATTTTTATTGCATAAAAAGGATGGCCAACAAGTTATTAAGTTTAATTCACAGATAAAAAAAAGTGGAAATTTTTTAAAATTTTTGCTTACAATAGAAGCTTAGTTTGGGGAAAAACACCACTTTTTGGTAATCCGTTGGTGAGAAATAGGAGTTAATTTTGACTTGACCGGGTGAAAATGCCCTAGCTAGTTCTTTAACCTACCTTTTGTGGGGCTAAGCTTTCACAAATCCTATTGCATTGGATTTTAAAAATGTGAAGAACAAGAGATGATGTAGTTAAATATAAGTGTATTTGCTTAAGCAAGGTTTATTTGGAAAACCTAAAGCTTATATGAATGATTTGTGTCTTTTTACTCCCACAAGCTCTTAACACACCTAATCATACGTGCTCTTTTTAATTTAACTAAGTCAACCAATGTCTTTAGAAAAAGTCTTACATTTTGGAAAATAATTCATTTATTATGTAAGTAAGATTTTTGGTTTCAAATTTATAAGTTGATTTTCTAAAGTGAAATTTTTCCATTCACCAAAAATATAATTATAAAAAGAATGCCAATGAAGCATTTCTAATGCAAAAGCATTATTTTTCGTGCCAATGAAGCATTCACAAAAATAGAATAATAAAAGCTATATATAGTTTTAATCGTTGGCGTATCCTATTGAAAAAAAATAATTTATAGTATATTGAAAATAAAAGAATGGTTAAAATTTCATTTTCTAAAAATCAAGTTATAAGTTTTGTTTCCTAATTTCTTTTAGCTTTGAGTCGAGGTTTATCTATGTTATTAACATTTAAGCTCACAAGGCTTAAGTGTAAAGCTTAGATGGATTTCAACTATAAAGATAAATTGATCTATGGTTGAGTTGAAAAGAGTGCACACATCTTAATCATTAATTTATTCTTGGGAGTGAAAAGTTCACAAGTTGTAAGTATAAGAGCTTAACCATTTGGACTTATATTGACAATGATCTTGTTTAATAGCTTTGTTTAGTCTAGTGAAAAGTCAGGGAAGACGAATTTTCCTCTTTTGTGCTCTATTAATCGGGAGTAGCCTATTTCAATGAGCCTAAAAGTTGCAAAATTGCAATGATTGCCATTAATGTGTTTCCATGAGATAAAATGTTGAGAAAAAGCTTAAGATGTTTAAAAAGGGGATTCATAAAAGGTGAAAACAAGGGCATTTTGGAAACTTGTTAGTTTACAAAGTGTACACTTAATAAAATTGCGTGAGGACACGGCAATCCTTTAGTTTGGGGAATTTTGATAAGTGTTAAATTGTATACATAAAATACCCAGGTATACAACAATGATCTTGTTTAATAGCTTTGTTATCTAGTGAAAAAGTCAAGGAAGAATGAATTTTACCTCTTTTGTGCCTATTAATCGGAGTAGCCTAATTTTCAATGAGCCAAAAAGTGCCGTAACAATTGCAATATTGCCTTAATGTGTTCCCATGAGATTAAAATGTTGAGAAATAAGCTTAAGTTGTTTAAAAAAGGAGATTCATAAAAGGCGTGAAAGCAAGGGCATTTTGGAAACTTGTATAGTGTACAAAAGTGTTATACTATGATACATTGCGTGAGGACACGGCATTCCATTAGTTTGGGGAATTTTAGATAAATGCTTAATTTGTCTATATAAATTACCCCCGGGATTTTTCTAAATAGAAGCAAGAAAAATCCAAAAGATAGAAAAAATGTGTGCTTTTGTGGCTATTGTGCAGGAAAGGATAATAAACAACAAAAGTGAGCAAAATCCTAGTCAAAAACCGAAAAAGAAACGGAAAAGACAATAAAAGAATGAAGAATGAAAGACAATCAAAAGTCGGAATCAGCCCGTATCACAAGAAAAGAAAGCAAGAAGCCCAAGGTCCAATGTTGACAAGTTTTCAAAGTTCAAAGGCTCATTTGGAAGTTTCTAAGTGCCAAGGACCAAAGTTGTAAAAGATAAAAGTTGCTTTTATTAAGAAGAAAAAGGAAATATAAACCACAAGGGCCAGAAATGCAATTTTTTCCGAAAACTAAAAAAAAGATATAAAGACAATTTACTTCTTTTATTATACTATAAACGGTGGAAAAGAAACGCCAGGGACATTTTTTTTGCAATTATTTAAAAACATTCAAAATATACACACGAGGTCAAATTCCCTAAACCCGCCATCCCAACAGAATTCCCCCCGCCATAAAACGCAAATAAACACCAACTCCCTCAAAACTCTTCCTGCTCCCCTACTCTTCTTTACCTCGTATTACACCTCTCTCCACATCATTTTGCCCACGTGTCAACAGCTTATTGGTCCTAACACCTCATCATTTGAATCCAACGGTTTAAAATCAATCTCAAGGGATCCGATGGCTAGAAATGATCAAGCTCTCAACTTCTCTTCTTCAATTCTCTATAAATAGGAAGCTTAGGGTTCATTTGAAAGAGTTAGTTAGTTAATTTTCAGCTTTACTTGTAATTTTCCCTTTTTAAGCTTTCGTTACTATTCATCATGTTCAATTAAGTTCAAGCTTTCAAATTTCAGTTTGTATTTATACTTTTTACTTTTACTTGTACTCCATCATTAAATAAGCAATAAAAGCCAGTACTGTTGTGTTTGTTCTTAATTTTCAATCATAAGTCAGTTTTTAAGCAAAAGGCTGCTAATAAGCTCTTTGTAGCTTTATGAGTTTCTCTTATTCTCAGTTGTCCAAAAATGTTTCTAAACTTTTCAATAATAGTCTTTTTGTCCATTTTAGTTCATAATTGTTCATTTGAGTTCACTTTGGGAGCTTATGGAGTAATAAGCTAATTACAGCTTATTGAGCTTTAAGCTCATTGGTTTAGAGGCTAGGTAGCCATTAGGTTTATGTTTTTAAGCCACTCACTCAACAAGAGTGGCTAGTGACTGAGACAACAAAAATTCAGGTTTCACTTTCTAAGATTCATTTTAGCTTATAAATAGCTTAATTCTAGTAGCTTATTTCTTTGATTTCTTTGTGCTTAATCCTGTTTAGTATTGTTTAGATTAGTTTAAAAAAGCAAGTGATTTTTAACTTTGCGTAGTTATTCCCAATAAGCTCACATAACTTATAGTTCTTCTCTGTCATTATAAATAGTAATAGCTAGCTGATAAACTAGCTATTACTTATTAATAAGCTATAGGTTTTTAGAGCTTAAGTCAGCTTAAATAAGTTAGCTAAGTGTAAAGTATATATAGGTTTTGATAGTTTAGCTTAGAATAGATTTCAAGTACAAGGTAGTATGACAGAAATTTCTTAACTATATGTTTGGGTTTAAAGTCTGTTTTTGAACTTTTAAAGCAAAGTAACCCTGTCACAACTTTGCATAGTTGAAGTTAAACAATTAATAAGTTTTTACACAGGTTTTGAACAGTAGTTGTGGAATTTCAAGTATTTGATTTTAATAAGTTTGGAAAACTCAGGGAGTTTTAAGAGTTTAGTGTTTTTAGACTTAAGAAGTTTTAAGCATTCTAGTGTTCAATTTAGGAGAAAGTAGGCTTAGATATAAGTAGTGAGTTAGTACATGAGTTTTAAGTTTAGAAATTAGCTGGCATTTGCACATTTGCCAACTGCATCAGCAAACAGCAGTTAAAACTGCTGTTGCTTATCATTTTTTTTTCTAGCCACTCTTTAGCCTTTATAATTAGGAATTAGAAATTAGAATTTTGCACTTTGTTAGTACTCCATTAGGTTTATAAAAATCATCACTTAAGTTTCATTATCAAGCTTTTAATCTAGCTTAAATTTACATACAAAAGTAGTATAGCAGTTCTTTAGATTTCCAGCTTATTTTCTTATTGATTTCTTATTTCTAGTTGTAATTTTGAAAAACCTTTTATCTAGGTTAGTTCTATATCATTAGCATAGTTTATATTCAAAATTTCAGCTTGCAAGGATTAGAAATAAGTTGTTTAGCTTATTAGAAAAAGCTTAATTTTAGTCTTAAGCTTGAACTTTCACTTTTTAATATCAAATTTCTTGTTATTCTTGTTAACACTTAGCTTATTTCTTTCTAGATATCCCTAGTATACATCTTAGACTCCATTTAGCTTCTTTTGTTTTTCATTTTCATCTAGAAATAAGCTAGTAATAAGCCAAAGTCTAAAAAGTTAGGAAAAGCCTTAGTTTCTGTAAAGCAGTTCAATATGCTTAATTTCTAGCTTATTTTGTTGTTAAAAGTCAAAGGTGCTTTTGTTAAAGTTGTAGTCTATAAGCTCATTAACAACTTTGTAGTTTTAAGTTTTAGCTTAATTTCATTTTTTAATAAGCCAAAATTAAGCCATATCGTAGGGTCTGTTTTGTTTATATTTCATAGTTCAAGGTTACCCGTTTTAACTAGAGTGTAAATTCTAGACAGTTACCCCGCCTACCCTTTTCTTTCCTTTATTACACTTTTTACCCTGTCTTTTTAGGATTAAATAAAATAGTTTTATATTTTCAAAATTAGTTTTAAGAAATTAGGGTTTATACTTTAATTGACAAAATTAGGGTTCAATTAGTTTATAAAATTTGGGCATTTTTGTTCCAATTGATTTCTGCACCTTTTAAGTAGTTAAAATTCATTTTTCCTTATTTTTCCAATTAAGCTTGTATTTTCTAGGAATTTAAATAGGTTTTTAAGAAATTACTTTTTCTTAGAAAAATCATAGAAAAATAGTTGAAAATTTTTGATTCTTTTTGTGAAAATTTTCTTTTTAAATCTAGTAATTTTGAAAAATAAAAGTAAAATTTTAGTGTTAATTTTTAGAAAAAGTTTATTTTTAGTTAATAGTTCATTTTCTTAAAAATTCATAAAAAAAAAAAAAAATTCAAAAATAGTTTAAAAAATTCTAATTCTTTTCCTAAAAATTTTATTTTTGAAATTTCTGATTTTTATAGTATGAAAATTTGTTAAAAGTAGTGCCTAGTTTTAAATTCAGCTTTACGCTCACGTTTTTTAATTTTCGAGTGTAATAAAATTTCGTGCTAGTTAATTGTTTTTATTTTATGTTATTGAACTTTGTAGTGTAACCAAAGTTCAAAAATCCTTTATTAATTCTGACTCGACATCCGAATTATCCCAATTCTTAATTCACACTTCGTTGGATATCGACCCAGAAGAAATAACTTCCCGTTAAAAATATACATATTGTGTTTATCTTTAGTTGAGATTTTTATCCTTTTATTTCTCTGATTGAGAAGTAAATTGGAAAGAATATTCACAGGCAATAATACTATATATATATATAGTATATATAAATTTGACAAGTGCTTTCAAGAACTGAATCCAATTTGGCGCCGATGCCGGCGAAGAACTGAACGATTATTGAGGATTTTCGTTGAAGTAGAAGTCGAGAAGGATCCTAGATCCATCCGGGAAAGTTATTTCTAGTATATAAATCAAAAACACAAAAAAGATGCAAAAATATAAAAAGTACAAAAATTTTCTTTCTATTATAAATAAAAATAATAAAAAATAAATCCAAAATATAAAAACATTTCCTTTAAAAAAAATCAACAATAAAATAATACTTCCAAATGAAGTATTATCATAATATCATCGCAACAAAAGATCAAAACACTCCCATTTTTGACACTCGCTAGGTACGGCTCACCTCTAGTTGGCTTATTCATGAAAGAGAGTAGGCAGGCTTGGTCTACGGATCGCCTCAAGGGACAAAGGGTTATTCTAAAAGAGCCTCGCTCTTTCCTTTTTCTCCGCTCTTTTTGTGAGTTAGTTGGTTAGAGAGCTACCGTGACGTGAGTAGATCTTTTGGTTGAGTTCTTTCTCGATGTATTTTTCCATTTCTAAATTTAGCGAGCTCAATATAAATAAATAAATAAATAATTTTAAAAATTAAAAAAATGCAAAAATATTCTTCTTGTCTAGTGCTTGCGCACTCGCTCTTCTAATAATTCTTCTTCTCAATCCCTCTATTGTTTTAATTCTTCATGACGACATCCGGTGCTATTACATGTTACAATTGTGGAAGGACGAACGAATCCGGATTTTGTCCATGTTTGTGGTGCTTCAAATGTTCAAAGATTAAATATCCTTATTGTCTGGGTTGCTCTTGTATGACGTGTGGTACCGAACTTACGGACGGAGTTTGTCTACAATGTTGTCCTTATCCGAATTATTACGACAATACTCCAAATTATTCCGATTACCCTCCACAGCCCGAGTACCAGACGTATTCTTGCGAATCATGTGGGAATGATGCTCATTATGGATATCCTTGTCCATCATTTGTTCCGGACCCGTGCTACAATCGAAATTTTGATTGCTTCCCACATGATTCACAAACTCTTCCACAACAATATCAGACTCCTCCGGTAACAAGTATGGAAATGCTACATGCTCAAACGGATCTTATAGGAGCTATGCAAGACTTCTTGAAGAAGTATGATCACGATACCCATAATGACAAGAGCATCAAGTTATGCTTGCTGAGGAGAAATTTTTGAAGATCAAGCAATTTTTGAAGAAAGAGCAAACTCAACCTGAGTATTTGCAAGAATTGTTGCAAAATCTTCTTAAGGATTTACAAATTCTTAATGAAATTCAACCACTCCAGAAGCCGAGAAGCTTATACTAACCAAATCCGAGAAATATCAAGAAAGAAGCAAGAATATGCGGAACTTGCTTGCTGAAGAGAGTACAACAAAAAGCTAAATCAAAGCGCGTAAATGAAAGTCAATCTCCTCAAGAAATGGAATCCAAGATTCTGGAAGATTCAATGAACAGCGCAGTGTTTACAGAAGAGATAAAAAAATGCTGAATGATAGTAATAAGAGAATATCAAATGAGGAGATCGATATTGATTATAGAAGGAAATGAGTGAAGAAAAGATTTCATAGCTTAAGGATAATTCAATGGTCTAAAGCATTGAAATTCGGAAATTCAAACAGAAGCAAGAACAGAGCTTAGAGCATCTGAAGCTAGAGCTTCGAATTCAGAAGATCTACATTGACATGATGACATGATTTGGATTTTAATGCGGCTTCTTCACCGAATACGATAGCACACATCGACCGTTTCGCAAAACATAGAGCCTAAAGTAGTCACTCATAATTGGAACGGGCAATATAGACCCAGAGATACTTCGTAAACGCGAAGACGATAAGTGGTGAGACCCATGTTTCACAAACTCCAACGTGTTAGCATGACTATATAGTTGGGGGGATTGTAATTTGTTCAAACCTCGATGATTACCTATTACGAGAAGTCCAGAGAAGACTTGTGCTCATCTTGAACTACCGATTTCCGCCGGAAATCGATGACAAGTGAGTTGAGTGTCGATGACTGATGATACCGACGACGATGAAGATTATGATGACGATTTTAATGTGATGATTATGTTGAAATTGAGGAGGACAGAGTCAGAGAGATGATCTCGACATACTAGCAAGATATTTGACATTAATTCCACCTTTCGGAGAAATTAGTCCAAAACTTTATCTTTTAATGTGACAAAAGATTAACGCTTTTAGTCTCTCTCCTCCTATTCCGATTTCATCCTATATTTTGCCCCTCCTGCTACTATCCCCATTGTGGCGTCTTGATTTGCCTTTATAGGAGGCGGATGAGTCCTAGTTTTTCCGGTATGACTCGATTACTAACGGGTATAGAGAGTGACGCGAGACCGGGGGTAGACACTACATCTATTGATGTTTTAACCACTTGATGACTCGATGAATCATCCAAGTACGAGTCATTTAACTTTTTGATGACAGCCCGTGATGCTGAGTTAATGTTTTTGATGAAATTAACACAAGTGAAAATTTTCTTACCCCGGGTAAGGTATAAAATGTTATTTTAGATGAAAGGAAGATACCTTCACAGGTCACTCCCGATCTGGTTTCTACCTTTGTCACCAATCCCGAGCGGTTGTGTACCCACCCAACTTTATAAAATATAATACCTCTTTTAATAACAAAAACGTACTCGAAGGAATCACTAAAATCGGGATTAAAACGAATAAGTTATTACGATTACAAGTTTACGCCAATTAAAGCCTAAAACGACAAACGAGCTGTTGTGAACAGTAATTTTACTATTCATCGCAGAATCTTAAAAACTTGAAAATGTAATATTTTGATCGCTCGTCTTACTACGAAGACGTGGACGTAAGAAACGCGAGCAACGGGCTTAAAACGACCAAATTAGGTCATTTTTACGAAAAGTATATTTATAAACGTTTTCACTTTATAAATATTATTTTACTAAAACGATTAGTCGGTGATTATGCTATATAGAATATTGAGTGGTTATCAAAGTGCTATATTACTAGGGAGTTTCATAATGAGGCCTCTTCGGATGGCGTATCGACGAGTTGTTGGATTTACGATTTAAAGTGTCCTAACTCCTCGTACGTCATGTCATGACCTCTTTAATTATGATAGCCCGAACGATAGCACGACGTAACTACTATAAGATTATATTGAATGTTATAAATTGAAGTACTCGGTACTTATACGACCTTAATTTAAATAGGTTGCATCTATCGTCTTGCGTGACGTTTTATCTGTGATTATTTGGACTATCTGTACTCAAGGTGAGTTCATAGCCCCACTTTTACAGTTTTACTGATTTACTATTATTTGGGGTGAGAACATGCTTTGTTTTATAAATTGGACGCAAGTGTTGAAAGTATATTGATTATGTGTTGCCTAAGTAGCGATAACCCTCCTGAGCCCATTATCATGAACTGTCAATTGCATAGATGTAGTTGTTAATTATGAACCGTCAATTGCTATTGTAGTGAGCGCGAGTGTTGTGGATAGATCTATCGGGACTGACAATCCCCACCTGGAATTTGGGACAAGTTGACCATGGTGCATTTAACATTGAGAATACTTTTAGGTTGTTGGCAAGCATCCTATACATTTGGGGCACAAACTAGTTAAGGCTTCGGGTTCATGAGCTTAGTGCAATAATAAACGTTTTGGACTACTAAATTTTGTTTTTGAGTCTATTTATTAATCGATCTTGTGGATCCACAATTTACCATACAGAAAACCTATGATTTCACTCAACCTTTGTGTTGACTTTTAGCATGTCATTTCAGGTCTTAGGGTATGAAGACTGGAGGGGAGCCGTGGCGGATATCAATGAAGACGGATTCTGTGTTTTATCTAAATTTATGCAACTTTTGTCTTTCATAAAACTTAAGTCATTTTTGTGATATTTGGTTTAAATGTAGTGGATGTTTTTGACATAAAAAACTTATGGGACCTAAGGTATTAACTATGATTTTTGCTATAATGAAATATTATCTTAAAAGTCCCATTCTTGGTCATTTCCTTTATCTTGTTTGTTGTCTTGAAGTAGACACCCAAAGATAACTATTCCGCTGCTACCTGACTTTTGGAGGTGTTACAAACATACCCATCTGATCGGTTTTACTCGACAATATTCAATAACTGAACCTATCTCACACACCACTCCTACCCCGCTCATCACATATAGACCACACCCATCTTGGCTGAAGAGGCACTTGGCTGATATTTCATCAGCACCATAAAACATTCTATAAAACTAAGCCCCTATAACAGCCATAATCCCACTGATATATCAGTCCCTGATATAACCCAGATAAATCATCATTCGTCTTAAAAAAACTTCATATAAGAGCAAACATATCTTGATGAAGAGCCACTCCGCGGTGGATTTTTTGTTTAATGAAAGTGACGAGATGGATTTGTTTTCGTGGGTTTTTTTGATTTTGTGATGGTGTGAAGGTTTTGTATTTGTGGTTTGATTTGTGATGGTGTGAAGGTTTTGTGTGGTGTGAAGGTTTTGTGTTTGTGGTTTGATTTCTGCTAATGAATCCTTGATAAGTGTGTTCTCTCCCCCTCAAAAGTTGCAATACAAGCAAGCTTTTGATCAGTACACACTCTCTGGAAGACACCCCTTCAGGTTTAGTGGTTAAATGGTTCAGCTAAGTTCAGATCACTCACTTACTGATATTCAATTATCGTACCCATCTGAGTAATACTCAACCAGCTGACTTGCTCCATCATTTTGCCGAAAGCCGAGACCCACTGACTCTTTTTTAACACATCAATGTCTGGTTCAGCAGACCTTGGGTTAGATTCAGAGGGTCTTGAATTCTACCTTAGGTTCAGAGGTGACTGAGTTCAACTTCAAACATCAGCTGCCATAGGTCAGCGGGTGGTGTCCAATGACCAGCGGGTCAGTTCAGTTTCAGAGGGTTCGGGTTCAGTGACTAGTATCAGCGACCGCTGATTAAGGTCAGTCTAGCGGGTTGATGTGGTTCAGCGGGTTCATCCAGTTGACTCGTATACTATTTCAATTCCTTGAGTCATCGATGAAAGATAATATAACACAGTCAACACCATCTTTCAGCTACCTTCTGATAAGTGTTAAAATGTACATAAAAAATACCCAGGATTTTGCCAATAAAAGCCAAAAATATGCCAAAAGATGGAAATATGTGTGCTTTTGTGTCATAATATGCAGGAAAGGATGTCAAAGTCAAAAAGAGCAAAAACAAACCAAAAACCAACAAGAAATGAAGAGACAAGTACAAGAGAGAGACAAGATGAAAGATATCAAAGCCGGATCAGCCCGACACAAGGAAAAAGTCAAAATAAGTCAAAAGAGGTCAAAGTCAAGAAAAGTCAAGTCAATAAGACCAATTGAAGTCAAAGGACAATAATGACACGTTTTCAAAGTTCAAGGGTTCATTTGGATGTTTGAAAGTTCAAGGACAAAGGATGTCAAGAAGTTAGAAAGTTGGTTTATTTAAGAGTGAAAAAGGAGATAGCAAGTACTAAGGGGCTAGGATTGTACAACTTTCAAAGTCATTTTAACACTACCATTGAAAAAGAAACACAAGGACTATTTGTGCAATATCTCCAAAGTTTCAAAACAAGGCGCGGGTTTAAACTTTCCCCTAATCGTCCTATAACCTCTTTTCCCGCCAAAACCCGAAACAAACCCAACTTCTTAAATCACCTTTCCCGTTTCTCCCCACTCACCCCACCTCGTATTAACAGTCTTCCACATCATTTTGCACACGTGGCAACATCCAATTGGTTCGAACACCTCACCAAAGACCATCAACGGCCAAGATTCAAAGAAAAAGAGATCAAGGGCTAGGAATGACACAAGCTCTTATCCTCTCATCACTCTCATCTATAAATAGAAGCCTGTAATAGATAGTAGTGAGTTAGTTGGTGTGTGTTAGTTAGTTCAATTTTCTTTGTAAATTTTCCTTTTCAACGTACGTGTACTGTTCATCATTGCAATTAAGCTTTTTAAATCTTTCAATTCAGTTGTATTTTGTGTTTCGTAGCTTGTACTCTTCTTTCTTAAGCAATAAAGCTAGTTCAGTTGAGTTTGTGTTAAAGCTTTCAAGTGATAAGCTGATTTTAGCTAATAAGCTTGTAATAAGCTCATTTTAGCTTATTTTGTTTTCTCTAGTTCTCAAGTTGTTCAAATGTTATCAAAGCTTTCTAAATACTGTTTTTGTCAACTTTTGTTCACCTCTATTCATTTGAGTTCAAGTTTATTGAGTAATGGAAGCTTTTGGAGGTGATAAGCTACTTTCAGCTTATTGAGCTTATAGCTCATTGGTTTAGAGGCTAAGGTAGCCATATAGGTTTTGATTTTAAAGCCACTCACTCAGAAAGAGTGGCTAGTTCTGAGACTACATAAATTTCAGGTTTCATTCTCTATATTTCACTTTAGAATTAGAAGCTTATTTTAGTAGCTTATTGCCTTGTCTTTTTATGTGCTTAATTCTTGTTCAATTTTGCTAGGTTAGTTCAAAGATGCAGTTACTTTAAGCTGTTGTAGTAAGAATCCATTTAGGTACCATTTCATGTGATTAATCATGTCATTAATAAGGATAAGCTAGCTGATAAACTAGCTTATTTCCCTTGTTAAGCTAGTAATTTTAGTGCTTAAGTAGTTCAAATAGCTTAGTTAAAGTTAGAGTAGATATAAGGTTTTGGCAGTTTTAGCTTTAAATTAGATTTTAAATGAAATATTAGTTGGGACAGTTTAGGTAACTAGTGTTTGGGTTAAGGTGAATTTGACCTTATAAGTCAACATTTTCCTGTCAAAGTATTTTACATAGTTGAGTTAAGTGTTATAAACAAGTTTTAAATAGGATTTGCAAGTTAGTTTGTAGAATTTCAGAATTTAGAGCTTAAAAAGTTTTTGCCAGCACCAGGGCACTTTAAAGTACAAAGCAGGTTTAAGTGTTAGGTGATTTACAACATTTTATAGTTCACACTTGGTTAATGCAGGTTTAGATACATATAGGTAATTAGTTTAAAGAGTTCTCAACATAGTTCTTAGCCTGCACTTGAAGTTTACCAAGTATATCAGCATAAAGCTGTATTAACTTAGTTAATATGCTTTGCTTATCTTTTTTAAAAGCTTCCTTAATGCATTTTGAAAGTAGGGAGTTATAATTAGTTTTTAAACTATCTTGTAGTATTCCATTAGCTTTTTAAAGATAATCTTTTAATTTTCATTTTTAAGCTCTTAGACTGTATGAGTTTTAAAGTAGGAATTTAACCTGCACTTAGGAATCTGTCAAGTATATCAGCAATAGCAGTATTAATTTAGTTAATACTGCTGTTGCCTACCAACTTTCTAGCTACTTTTTAGCATTCATAATTTGGAGATAGGAATTAGTATTAAGCAAATTATTAGTACTCCATTAGCTTTACATAAGTCATCTTTTAAGTTTCATTAATAAGCTCTAGTCTAGCTTTTAGGTATTTGCAAAAGTGGTATAGCAACAGTTGAGATTTTTAGCTTATTTCTTTTTAGAAATCCCTAGTACACATTTTAAGCTTCATTTAGCTTCTTTTGGTTTTAATTTTCATGTATTATTAAGCTAGATATAAGCCATAGTTTAGAAAAGTAGAAATTTTTAAGCAAATCCTTAGTTTCTGTTACACATAATTAAAAGCTAATTTTCTAGCTTATTTAGTTGATAAAAGTTCCAAGTGCCTTTGTTAAAGTTGTTGAGTATAAGCTCAGGTTTAACTTTGTAGTTTTAAGTTTTTGCTAAATTTCACTTTTTAAATAAGCTCAAAATAAGCCAAATCGTAGGGTCTAATTGGTACTTTTTCAATAGTTAAAGGGTGCCCGTTTTCACTAGAGTGTAATTTTCTAATAGTTTTCCCGCCTACCTTTTACTTTCAATTGTTTCGTTTTCTACCCTGTCTTTTTAGTATAATAAAATAGTTTTAATATTTTCATAATTAGTTTAATAAAATTAGGGTTTAGGTTTTAATTGGCAAAATTAGGGTTCAATTGGTTTATAAAATTTGGGCATTTTTGTTTCATTTGATTTCTGCACATTTTAAGTAGATAAAAACCATTTTTCTTTATTTTTCCAATTAAATTTGTATTTTCTAGAAATTAAAATAGATTTTTAGTAATTTCTTTTTCTTAAAAAATTCATAGAAAATAGAAAAATAGTTGGAAAAAATTAATTCTTTTTGTAATAATTTTCTTTTTCATTCTAGTATTTTTAAAAAATAAAAATAGAATTTTAGTTTTAATTTTTCGAAAAAGTTTATTTTTAGAAATTCATTTTTCTTTAAAAATTCATATAAAATTCAAAAATAGTTAAAAAAAATCTAATTCTTCTTCCTAAATTTTTATTTTTAAATTTGTGATTTTTAGGTATAAAATTTGTTAAAAGTAGTGCTTTAGATTTTAAATTTCAGTTTTAGCTCACGTTTTTAATTTTCGTGTATTAAAGTTTCGTGCTAGTTAATTGTTTTAGTTTCTTAAATTGTTTCTATAGTTTAATTGTGCTATTACATTCGTAGTGTAATTCAAAGTTCAAAAATCCTTTATACATTCTTGACTCGAATCCGAATTATTCCCGAATCTCAATTCACGACTTCGTTGGGATACGACCCGAGAAGAAAATACTTCCCGGTTAAAAATATACATATTGTGTTTTCTTTAGTGAGATTTTATCCTTTTATTTCTCTTGTTTGAGGAGTAATTTGGAAAGAATTTTCACGGGATTAATACTATATATATATAAATTTGACTAGTGCTTACTTCCCATGTAAACATACCCATCTGAGTTAATTACTCACCAATTACCAGAACAGTTTAGCTTGGTTATGTTGACTTTGGTTTTGTCTCAAGGGTTTCCTAGTGACCAACCACTGCCAGACCTCTTATAAAACTCTTTGATTTGCTAGTAGAGCTCTTTCTGGATACTCAACATTTTAGACCAGTGAAGTTGTTGCTGGCTTGATCTTCTTACATTTGCTATATTAAGAAATGTTTTTTCGACAAAAATAACGTGTCAGAGATTGAATTGGAAGTTTCTTTAATAATTAACTAATTGAGTCGAGTTAGAATTGAGAATGTATGAGTCGTAAGATGTTCCTTTATTTAACAAAATATGAATTGACACATATCAATTCATACAGTATAATCTAACAATGGCAGTTTTTGTCTGTTTTTGGTCATTTAAGCTCGTTTTTGGAGGTAAAAGATATGTGTAATTAAGCACTTATCATATATCAGTCCCTGATATAACCCAGATAAATCATCATTCGTCTTCAAAAAACTTCATATAAGAGCAAACATATCTTGATGAAGAGCCACTCCGCGGTGGATTTTTTGTTTAATGAAAGTGACGAGATGGATTTGTTTTCGTGGGTTTTTTTGATTTTGTAATGGCGTGAAGGTTTTGTATTTGTGGTTTGATTTGTGATGGTGTGAAGGTTTTGTGTTTGTGGTTTGATTTCTGCTAATGAATCCTTGATAAGCGTGTTCTCTCCCCCTCAAAAGTTGCAATACAAGCAAGATTTTGATCAGTACACACTCTCTGGACGACACCGGCCACGCAGCCCGGGCCCAATCAGGTTTAGAGGGTCGTTAAATGGGTCAGCAAAGCTCAGTCATCAGATCACTCACTTACTGATATTCAATTATCGTACCCATCTGAGTAATACTCAACCAGCTGACTTGCTCCATCATTTTGCCGAAAGCCGAGACCCACTGACTCTTTTTAATACATCAATGTCTGGTTCAGCAGACCTTGGGTTAGATTCAGAGGGTCTTGAATTCTACCTTAGGTTCAGAGGTGACTGAGTTCAACTTCAAACATCAGCTGCCATGGGTCAGCGGGTGGTGTCCAATGACCAGCGGGTCAGTTCAGTTTCAGAGGGTTCGGGTTCAGTGACTAGTATCAGCGACCGCTGATTAAGGTCAGTCTAGCGGGTTGATGTGGTTCAGCGGGTTCATCCATTTGACTTGTATACTATTTCAGTTCCTTGAGTCATCGATGAAAGATAATATAACACACTCAACACCATCTTTCAGCTACCTTCCCATGTACAACATACCCATCTGAGTATAATACTCACCAAATACCAGACCAGGTTTAGCCTTGGTTATGTTGACTTTGGTTTTGTCCAAGGGTTTCTTACCTCTTATAAAACCTCTTCTGATTTGCTAGTAGAGCTCTTTCATGATACTCAACATTTAGATCAACCATGAATTCGTTGCTGGTCCTCTGATCTTCTTCAACATCTGATATATTAACTAAATGTTTATTCGACAAAAATAAATGTGTCAGAGATTGAATTGAAGTTTTATAATCATTAACTAAATGAGTCGAGTTAGAATTGAGATGTATGAGTCCGAAACCGTACCTTTCAATTTGACAAAATATGAATTGACACATATCAATTCATACACTCGTTATCTAACAAAACATATGCAATGATTTTATTTAATACTTTTAATACAAAAAATATAGGTGAAACAAGAAAAAAGTGAAAAAAACACCAAAATAAAAAAATAACAAAGTAGAAAATAATAAAAACAAAAAAAGTAAGAAAAAAAGACATTTAGAGGTGTTAAGACACCCTCTTCACATCTAGTTCAGTATCCCTCTTACTGCCTCTTAATGATCAGAAAAAAACAAACGCTCTTAACACTGATTGCCTTTTACTGCCTCTAAATGACATAAAAAAAACAAACAGTCTTAGTGGCCCAAATGTCTAACCCCGCTGGTCAATAAACATTTAGCATTTGACAACACAAGATAACACTGCACAAAAAAAATTAAAACAGAAGATAGCCATTTTTTTTAACGGCGAGAAGATAACCATTTCGACAATCATACATTCGTACATGCACACGCCATACGCCCATATGCTAACATTGTGTATTTAACTCAAAGAAAATCACGGAACAAACCAAAATAGAAGAGCTTGACTAAGTTTGAGAGGTTTTTGAGCTTCGACCTTTCGGTCATCGTAGAACTTGCGAGAGTATGCGGAGCCACATGGCCCAATATAAAACCCGCCACTTCAACAAGTTTTGACAAGATTTTTTTTTAGTTTTTCTCTACTTGGTCCCTAAAAATACTGACGAGCACGGACCACCTAAACGTTTTATATTCGGTCACATGGCTTCATGAAGTCCTCACAAAGACTTCAAAGTGGTAACACCGTCGTTGAAGGTAATGACGAACTCTTTACCTACTAGTATACATGTTAAGACGTGGTATAGTTATGGAGTCTCATTCTTGTGTGAATTGGATGTCGGGATTGAAAACCAATGATCATTTGTTCTTCGCTTGGAACACGGCATAAAAAGATTTCTAAATTTATAAATCGGTGGTGGGACGTGCTCTTTTATGGATTATCTAACTCTTATGGAGTATAATTGAGGTCTTGGATCGATTATTAAAACTGCCGAAGAAGATAAACGCGCTTGTTCCTAGGTATTTATTTTGTGATGAGGTCGGCTTCTATGGAATTTTCGTAATAAGAAGATGTTCGAGGCCTAAGCCCAAAATTCTAACAGAGGACGTTTTTGAAGAGATTATTTGTAGTTCTTTTTTTCTGGTGTCGGTATAGATGCAAGACTTTGTTTAGCTGGGGATCGATTGGTTAAAAACCCGTCTCTTATATATTATTTTAAAGACTTGCTTTATTTTCATTTTTTCTTTCTTTTAATTGTTCTAGCTCCTTGCTAGTTTTTCTTAAATAAAAGTCGCCGTTAAAAAAAAAAAAAAAAAAAAAAAAAAGATGATGTTAAAAGACATTTCTTAAAAAACAAACACCACCTATATACTTGCAACAGAATATTACTTGCTATCAGCATTTGCTATCAGCATGACTATTATACATGCCAATTGTCAAGTATGTGAACACCACGGACACGCTACATCGTGTATTTACTGAATGGATTTGTAATACTAAAACCAAAGTTATCTAGTTATATCTTTACCAGAAATTGTAGAAATGAATATCATTACCATAACTATATAGCATTTGACAACACAAGATAACATTGCAAAAAAAAAATTAAAACAGAAGATAACCATTTTTTTTACCGGGGATGTTAACCATATTGCGGCTCATCATACATTCTACATGCAACACGCATACGCCCATATGCTAAAATTGTTGTATTTTAACTCGAAGTTATCACGGAAAATTACCAAAATAGAAGAGCTTGACTAAGTTTGAGAGGTGTTCGAGCTTCGACCTTTCGGTCATCGTAGAACTTGCGAGAGTATGCGGAGCCACATGGCCCAATATAAAACCGCCACTTCAACAAGTTTTGACAAGATTGTTTTTTAGTTTTTCTCTACTTGGTCCCTAAAAATACTGACGAGCATGAAATGAAGTGCTCTGCGGATGTCACGGACCACCTAAACGTTTTATATTCGGTCACATGGCTTCATGAAGTCCTCACAAAGACTTACGACGATCAAAAATTCAAATTTAAAAACCCTTAGAAGATAATCTATCACACACAAAGCTCCACCATTTTAGTTTCTTAGATGAAATTTCGCCTTTGGGGGTGTTTGGTTCGGCTTATATAGCGGACTTATGACTTATTTGGTTTTTGGCTTATGTTTTATAATCTCACTTTTTCTTGCTAACGAGGCGTTCATACCCGTGCATTGCTTCAGACTTGTTTTTTAGGAAAAATTAAACTTTTACTTATATGAAAAGGTTTACACCCTTATACACTTTATCAAAACAAAAATAATAATCTAAAAGTAATTAACCATGTGATCTACATCAACAATTATTTTTATCCCATTGCAAGATCTCTAGATGAGATACCTATTAGAAGATGTCAAAACACGTAAGCTAACATAATAACAAACAAATATTTAAACCTCGCATAATATCACACATATAGTTAAGACTTTACCCTCACATAATCATGTGCTCACTTAATATAATCCAAAAGTCTCCTCTTACATGTTGCAAGTATGAAAATAAGTAAGTTAGAAAACTTACAAACAATTTATTAGCTAAACGTTTTTTACCATGAAATAAAAAAACAACGAACATATCAAATGACGAATAAGAAAAGCCTCCTTAACCTTTTGTTGGTGTGAAAAATAATGTAGGCTAATTAATCTCATATCAAACAATGTATATTTCACTTGCGGACTCGACATTGAGTGTATGAGCTAATCGATAATTCTTGGTGGCTCCCTTTTATTTAAGCATGGGATAAAAACCTTTAAGTAATTTGTGAAAGTAAATGATGAATTAATTAAGCAACTTATGAATGCAAATGCAAATAGTTACGTACGTTATCTAACGAATTAGAATAAAAAATGTGTGAGAAAAGTAAATATAATTAGTTTATTATGCCTAAAATCAACATTAACTCTTCAAATTTATTATCCATGAAGAAATGTTTTTCAAAATTATTGTAAAATGAGTTTATTGCATGTGTTTAAATATTAAAAGACTCCTGCCATAAATGATGAGAATGGCGTCTTTGATAATACGAGCTTGTCGACACCGTGCGTTTTTACACGGGTTTAGTTGTGGGCAAAATTGATTATTAAGCTACTGTATTCCTTTGAGGTGGAAACATATCAAATGACGAATAAGAAAAGCCTCCCTAACCTTTTGCTGGTGTGAAAAAATATGTAAGCTATTATCTCATATCAAACAATGTAATATTTCACTTGCGGCTCGTCATTGTGTGTATGAGATAATCGATAACTTCATGGTGGCACCTTTTATATAAGCATAGATAAAAACCTTTAAGTAACTTTTTGAGTTAAACGATGAATTAATCAAACAACTTATGAATGCAAATGCAAATAGTTACTTTATTATGCCTAAACTCAACATTAATTCTTCAAATTTATTATCATAAAGAAAGGTTTTCAAAATTATTGTAAAATGAGTTTATTGCATGTGTTTAAATATTAAAGACTCCATCATAAATGATGAGACTGGGTCTTTTATAATACGAGGCTTGTCGACACCCGTGCGTTGCACCGGGCTTAGTCTGTGGGCAAAATTTGATTGTTAAGCTACTTTCTTCATTTGAGCACTGGATGAAACACCTGATGCACATTTTGTTGAGGGCATTATTAGTTTTGGCTGTTTCAGCATCTGACATAGAAACGGTTTGCTTACCAATTGAACTAACTGGCCGTCATGTCTCTGGTCCGTTAATGTAACGAATTTTGTATTTTATGATTTTTGATGGTTAAAATATAATTGCAAGGGGTTTAGTTTGTGTGTTACATATAAATTAACCTTATAATTATATTGCTAAACCCACTCACTAACTATGTTAAGTTCCAATATTCATTGCGATATATACCTCCAGAGAATGAAACAGGCTTGACAAAAGACTTTACCAAGCTTAGAAGTGGATTATACACATTGTAAGATTTTCAAATTCATGTAAACTAAAATCAGTAATATAAGTCTGAAAAATTCTTGTAATGTATCAATGAAAGAAGTGCGTAGTGCATAACATTTCAAAGTTATTACCACATGTTAAAATTTGTTGTGATCTTGTATCTCGATTCTTCATTAACATAGGTAAAGAGATATATATCATCTCATCAATGCAAGAATGATGTCGCTCATGTATCGTACACGCAGGAATGTCACTTGTGCAATATCGTCTTCTAAGAGCGTTCTTACGTCTTCATTTGATGGTTCAAGAAAAAAGATTATTTGTTTCCTTTGACCAAATTTTAAGACTTTCACGCATCAAAAAGTTCTAAAATGTTTGCAATATTTATGGGTTCTGAAAGAAGCGAAGTTGGGATTTTTGAACATCCGAATGAAGAGAATTTATATAACTTAGTTATTATGGTTTTGACATGAAGATGTGAAGAGACTTTATTAAATGTCTTAATCAATGTTATTGATCACAAAAGAAACTTAATCGGTAGTTTTAAGGATGGATTGGAGACTTTTTGGATATTTAAAGTCATTAAGACTTAACACTAAATGCATGAGGACTCAAGCATTTAATATATATATATAGATTAATGACATTCTTTAAAATGCAATAATTCCATAGTCTTTTAGTTTTCTTGTATTGATGTCATCAGTCATAATTAAGTAATCACATTAATTATGATCACTCTTATTAAATATATAGGACTGAAAATTATATAATATTAAGATTAAGATAAGATTTTAAAACATTCCAACATATATAAGACGAGGCATGCAGACCCGTGCGATGCACACGGGTTGTTTCTAATTGCTAATTTTGTAAGAAATCCCAAACACCCCCTTATCTGGTTCTAATTAAAAAAGATAAGCTGCAAGCTTACTGCAAGCTTTTGCAAGGTTGTATTAAGCTGCTGCAAGCTTGCTGTAAATTTAGGATATAAGAAACATGATTTATAAAAAAACACGAAAAGCAAAAAATCTATATGAATATCTACAATTGATAGAGTCACGTACCTTAATAAGCCTTTCTATGAATCAAGTGATCACTTACAATTGAAAACCAAGTAAACCAATCACCTGCAGTAATACCAACAAAAAAACGGGAAGAAAATTTTGTAGCTTTACATCACCGTCGACTTTTATATTATATCTTATCTATATTCACATCGATGGACACCGTCACCACCAAACAGCCACAGCGTATCAATGCTCTTTATGACACACCTTTTTAAGCCGACCTGGAATTTTTGTAAAAAAAGGATCCCAAATCGACCATTAATGAATAAATGGGTCAAAACAGCCACCGTTGGCAAGGTTGTTCCTGAGCCTCTACAAATTTAAGCGACGCACCGGTTGAGCAGAAACTTATGTTGTAGAAACGATGCTTTATGAAATGATGCTATAATTGGGAGTGAACCACTTTAACTAAGTTTTTAAGGAAAAGTGGGGAATTTTGAAGTCGCAGTCGCACATGCATCATTTGATGAGCTAAGACTGATCCTGTCAACAACCTGCACACAGATAAGTTATTTAGTGTTCAATAATTAGGCCAAACCCAGTTTCTAAAACATAGCAAAGTTAGTGAAGCTGGTTGCTGCAATTACAGGCAATGTATCAACGACTCAGATTGGCTTATGATGTACATACCACATTCTAATATGCATGAGGAAGTGAAAGAAAGCGCCAGGTATTACATTTAATCATAACCAAACTTATCAGTAGGCTGCAACTTTTAAATATCAGGAACATATGTTCATCTTTTCCAAAGCTTTGTCTGATGTCTGATAGTGGTTCACCTATCCGCAATCCCCATTGATGCCCATCTTGCATCCTTAATTTCTCTTGAATCTTGCAGAAACCCTTGAGATTCTTCTTAAAGAGAAGGGTTGTAAAACTTGAATATTTGCTCTCTATCTATTCAAAGGCATCATTGTTGTCTTCATCAGGCAATGGCTCCTTCAAGGCGTTGATAAGCTCTTCTTCATACCTGCATAAAGGTGGAAAACAATGCAAATCAGATGGCGTTCTTAAAACTGACAAAAGTTCATTTCGTCCCTTTGAGATCAAGTTTCGTTTATTCACTTATCCACAACCATTACAAATCAAGAATTTGAATACCAATGTAATAAGAACCCAACTAAAAAGCTTCTAAGCTGCCATTTCTATATTTCACTTATGATTATTTTTTGCTTGCAGAACATGATTTCAGAAAGAAAAAAACATGTGTCATTAAAGTTGTAGGTATTAATTATGTGCTAAAGCTTAACTCTCTAGGCGCGAAGGTTTATGCATCTGTTAAAACCAAATTGTATAAGAAGTTTAAATATCAGCAAACTAAGTTGTTTGTACAGAACAACTGAATGCTAAAACCCCAAAAAGCGAATAACATGATGTGAAACTACATACCTCAACATTTTCTCTGATGCGAGTCTAGCAGCAGCAACTATCTTCTGGCTTGGCACCTATTTCACAACACGGTTTGGATCAGGTTGCATTAGAGAATCCATTCTCTATAAGCTTATAATTGAGAAAACATAACAATAAATTACTTAGAGAAAAGTATAAGTTCTTGGGGATAATACTTTCTTAATATAATCAGATGTTTAATGGGAAAAATCAGAACATGATCCTCAATCCACAATGATAAAAAAGAAGACCTGATTACCACACTCGTCATTCTTATTACATTCTAACCATGAACAGTTTGCATTGTAGTTAGCGTGTCCGAAACTGCCACTTTCGGCCCAACTACTCCTTTATTTTCCTCCTTACTCCCCTTATTCTTCACTATAACAACAACAATAACAATAAATTAAACAATTATAACATAATTAAAGGTTTTAACAAAATTAATTAATTAATAAATCAATACCTTGTGATAGCCACTATTCACGACGAACATCAAGTTTACTCTACTTCAGTTTAGCACTTCTATTAACCTGTATAAAAAAACAAAAAAAATTATAAATTAATCAATTAATACACAAAATGTACCCGTTTTTCTTTCCACCATTCAAGATCACAAAATCCATGGTAACAAAATAAAAAAAAACCCTAAAAAGGGATTTTCGAAATAAGGCAACAAAATTGGAAAGTGAAAAGATGGATTGTAAATTGGAGATGGAATTTGAAGAATATGAGGTTGAATTTGAGATTTAATTAGTGAATTGATTGAATTGAAAATTGGTTATTGGTGTTTGATGTGATGATGATAACGTTTGGTGGTGGTGGTGAAAATGAAAGTGTGTAAACGAATTAGCTTCTCTTACTCCTTGAACGTTTAGACTTCTGATTTTGGTTAATGATGTATTAATAGGGTTGTGGAGTTGTGTCGAATAGTTGAAGATGGAGGGTTGTGAACTTTTAATCGATACTGCCCATTAAATATACACCTTGTAATTGCAGTAGGGTTTGTAACTATGGCTATCTTTCATGGTACATCCTATTAAATTTAAAAGCCGTATCTTTTAGTATAATAGATTATCATTCTTTAATAAATTGAAAACCAAATAAGCCATAAGGCGTAAGCCCAAACAAACAGCCACACGAGTTGTATCTTATAAAAGCCCAACAAGAAAGTGTGAAAACATGGCCCAATCATCATCATAACCTTAAAAAAATGAAACCCGACCGTTAGCTAACCGGGTAATAACGCGTGACCCAAACAACAAAACAAGATCCACAGTCACACACAAACACTCTTCTTGTTCATCTTCAGACACAAAACACAACTGAAAAAAAAAAAAAAAATGCAAGATCCATCAAATCCCAACAATGCAAAAGCAGACAACACATTCCCATTCCGAGCATCACACCACAGGCGAGCACATTCCGAAATGAACTTCAGACTCCCAGACGATCTAGATCTCTCTTCAGATCCATACGACGTCGCTCCTTCTAACAGCTTCGAAGAAGTTGATGAGGATCTCTTCTCCACTTACATGGACATTGAAAAGCTTCAAGGATCTGGTGCTGGTGCTTCTTTCAATGAAGGTCTTAACAACAATGAAACTAGGCCCAGGCATAGGCATAGCAACTCTGTTGATGGTTCAAGTTCTAATTTGTTTATGAGTGAAAGTATTGAAGCTAAGAAAGCTATGGCTCCTGAGAAGCTTGCTGAATTGTGGACCCTTGATCCCAAAAGAGCTAAAAGGTAGTTGCTTTATTAAATCTGTGTTTTTTAAGGTTTATGTCATTTCATGTGGATCTGTCTCTTGTTATGTTGATAATATATTGATGTTGGTTAGAATTACGGGTTCTGGTAGTTGCCCGTTCGACGTAATTGTTGAATAAGATATATAGAGAGTAAGATTTTTAATGCATTGTTTTGTTATTGAGATTTTGTCTCACGGGGTTTTGCGGATTTGTAAGATTTGACAAGTCTCGTTATGGATTGTAGAATGGGACGAAGCTTGTTCTCTTGTAAAGGAGAACGTGTAAATGGATGAGGTTTTTCCCTAGTCCGGTTACTCGGGGAGGGTGAGTATTTGACTTAGATCATGTATGCAGCCTAACTAGGTTATCCTTGTGTGTCCGGCCAACACCCAAGATGTGTACTTACTCCTAATGGGGTATTCCAGTGACTGTTTCGTGGCTCACCCACAAGATGTGTACTTACTGAGGTTTGGATATGAGGCTCTTGTGAGGATATAAAGGCGCCTTACCACTAGGCCATTTGGTGGTGGTTGTGAACAAGTAATATGACGTAATTGCTGAATAAGAAACATAGTGATTAAGATTTACAATGCATTTTTGTTGAAATGTAAGCATGGACGTTGTGATGAGTGATGACTAACAAACTTTTGCATCATAAGTTCCTACGTAACAGTAAGATTTGAGAATTCGCGTTATGGTTTGTAAGTTGCGACGAAGTTAATCGTGTTGTATGACAGAGAATCGGTCTATTAGAATTTAGAAATGAATTAAGTAAATAGATTATCTTTTTTAAACTAAATTATTTCACCAGTGTGGAGTCAACATCGTCATTATTACTGAAAATGATTATTAATGACAGGTTTAACCTTGGTACTTAGTTTCTACTTTAATTTAATTATATATATCCCTCTTTAGCAAAATTTGCGTTAAGTAAAAGAAATGTAGAAAAACGTATATGTTGATGTATGAGATGATAAGTTTATTAAGAATGCCTCCTTGTTGTGGAAGCGAACGGTTCCAGAGAGATACCACTTTGTGTTACTTCTTGGTGCTTTAGACTGAGACCACTTATGGTAGGATAAACAAAATGGCCCGAGCAATAGTGCGGTCATGCTAACTTTGTATGAGCGAAGGGGTAATTAATTAACCATTTATAGAGATATTTTAGTCAGACATATCGTAGTGCAAAGCATGATTTTGTTTGTTTTTGTAAGTGTTTCAGCTTTGAGAGATTCAAATCATCTTACGCTTTGTTGTATACAGGATTTTGGCAAATCGACAATCTGCTGCTCGTTCTAAAGAGAGGAAGGCACGTTATATGTCTGAGCTTGAGAGAAAAGTACAGACTCTGCAAACAGAAGCAACCACCCTTTCAGCACAACTGACTCTGTTTCAGGTGATTGTTTGAACCTTTGTGGATTGTTTTATCAGATTTCGTTCCTTTCTAGTGTCCATGTAATATTTCAAAATTCCAGAATTGGAATTTCAACTTAATATGAAAATAAACATGGAGTGTATCAAATTCTATCTTCCTATTTACATCCCCCAATCCCTCTGACACGGAAAAAGAAAGTATTAATGACAATGTGATGGCTTTGAAGTCTCCTTGTAATAATATCTCACGTGATCCCCAAAATGTCGTTTTTTGGATGCTTGTTATCGAGATCTTTTTAAGATGTGCTCTAATGAAAAAACTTGAGAAACGAAAAAGCCTTTCTAACACGGGGGAAACATTGCATGGACTATGGTCTATGGAATGGATTTTAACTGCATCTAGCTATCTATGCTCATAACATTTTTAGCATAGGTGTTAATACTCAATTGTATTGATTCTAACTTTTAAGCCGATGTTTACCTAATACAGAGGGATACAACTGGCCTGTCTTCTGAAAACACAGAACTTAAGATCCGTTTGCAAGCTATGGAGCAACAGGCTCAATTACGTGATGGTAAGACTCGTAAAAACATTAACTCACCTGCAATATATTGCATTAAATTAGGATTACCATAGTAAAAATTTTGTTCACATTTATGTACATATTTTAATGCTCAAAATCCTCAAGTTTTTCTTGCGGGTTATAAAGATCTCAATTCCCAAAATGATCCAAAAAGATTTCTAACAAGTTTTCTCCATAATGTAGCTCTAAACGAGGCACTGAAGCAAGAAGTCGAAAGACTTAGAATGGCGACTGGAGAAATAGCAAGCTGTTCAGATGGTTACAATTTAGGAATGCACCATGTTCCATACAACCAATCAAACTTTTTCACAAACCATCAACAGCAGGAGCAGCCACAATATCACCACTCTCATCAGTCCAACATGTCAAACCACCACCACCAGCTACTTGCAGCCGCTCATGCTCATGCTCTCTCTGAAACACTACAACAAGATCCACTTGGCCGCTTCCAGGGGCTCGATATCAGCGCCAGAGGTAATCCTCATATGGTCAAGTCTGAAGGCCCTTCAATCTCAGCCAGCGAAAGCAGCAGTACATTTTGATTCTCATTGTTTTTCAACATTTGTGTTCATCAAATTCTTTAATTTGTTTATAGACTAACACCTTGTTAGTGCACATTAGCACCATGTTCTTCAAAATTATTTATTTTTACAAACGCTTGGATTTCAACATTAACGAACGTTGATCTTTATTGTCATGGTGTTAGCGAATTGTGGTTTATTGTGTTCTCTTAACTTATTAGTGACGGATATTTTCTTGTGTCAAATTTCTCTTTGCTCTTTTAATTAATCTGCAAGATGATTGGTAAGTCGCCGACACAACTTAGATACTTTCATCATACTGTTGGAGACCTGAATTCTAATGGTTCTATCAACTAGAGCTCTGCAAAAAGAATGGCCCAGACTTGTAAAATCAAACTAGGAACTGTAGCGAATTCAGCTATTCTGTTGCTTCCCTAGAGTTTTTCAAAAGCTGATTCGTGGCTCAGTTCGGTCCTAGAAAAGATTATATGGTTTTTAGAAATGTCAAATTTTGAAGGACGTCGTTTATTCTGACTGGATTGATACCAAACTGGATTATTGGTCTAGATTCCATCGTTTTTTGGTTATTCCGGTCGGATTACGACTAGGCAAACCTTGATAAAAGTAATAATGTTAGGGAGCGTTCAAAGATTGGCGAAAGTCACCATGTTACCTGAGTTACAGGACATGGTCCATAGGGGGTTGAACCAACGAACAGACCATCTTAAATGCACATGGCATAGTAACACACCACCTTCTTCAACAACTGTTGTGAATGCTGCACCAAGGTCATGTGGGGGCTCTTTCTGTCTGTGGCTGCTATACAATATCATGTTAATAACTGCACCTTGATGCCTATTGCTTCTTGTTTTCCCCACAATGTGTCCTTGTTTGTTTTTCATGTCAAAGACTTCACTTTAAATATAATCTACATCAATTTTAATACTAGTAAATGTAGATTCAGTTCGATTTTCTGATAACGCTCTTCCTTATCACCAAGTATTTTTATTTTATTTTATATTTCTTATTTTTCAAAACCATGATATCGACATATTTGGCTCCCCTTAGTCTAAAAGTTCTGCGTATTTGGTTTCAGAGAACGCGCCACTATCTTAGTGAGCCGTTAGACGAATTTAACTTAACTCTCACGCGATGGATCTGGTACAATGGCAGGACCAACCAGAACATAAAGTCATCAGATGCATTTAGGGGAAATCAAACAAAATCACATACACAACTTTTTGTGACCGGGCGCATTTACAAAAAGGTCAAGGTTTTTTCAACAAAATTAACACTACGACACAAAAATTCACGAGTCTCCCAGGACAAACCCTGGTTCCGTCACTGGTTGTAGGCGTGTTCAGATAGTATAAAATGAACCATTTGAAAGTTTATGCAGGTTGCAGAGTAGTACTAGTTTACTACAGTCAAACTATCATTGTTGGAGTAAGTTATTATAGATAAGCTATGAAAGTGATATTTCTCTTGATCACAAAGTGTTTCTTGCAAATTGCAATATCATCCTCGAAAGGCGTAACTTTGGATAAGTAGTGGAAGTGCCCTTTCTATCCTTTTCTGTATGTCTATGAGAATATACATTTGCTGCAAACTTGCAATACAAGTATATGGTAGAATAACTTGGAACGTGAGAGACAAAATCTGTGTTTGTGTAAAACAAAACAACTTACTAGCTTGTAATAACTTGATTCTAACTAATCAATGGTTTTTGACATATTTGACTGTGACTATCTTAGCTAAGGTTTTACATATATATCTAATTAATGGAAAAATAGAAAACATGGATCTATTAACTAAATTATCAGAAAGTCAGCTGTAAACATGCAAAAGCAATACCAAACATACTTATTTTATTGTTGAATAGTTCATTAACTAGAAGGCGAGTCAATCTACCTATCTTGAACGAGATTATTAAATATACATTGTAACCATATTTCTCAATGGGTCCATTATATATTTTTTAGTTTATTTCGGTGAGAAAAAAGGATAATATGAGAGACATAGAAAGGTTGTAAGCCCTTTTATCAAATTGGTATAATCAGACAAGAGCTTGTGAGCAGGGCTTTCATTGGACCCCATCACAACATGCACAAATTGTAGTCCCTTTTTTCCCTTTGTGGCTGCAAAAACTTCACAAGTCTTTCCCCACGTTATATCTTTAAAGATTCGAAAAATGACTTCGTATTCATCCTTTAAAATGTTTTTGATTATCTTCAGGTTTGGATATAAATTCCATTCAGTGGTCAGAAATTTTATTATTAAGTTGTAAGGCTACCCACGGTAGTGAGTCCATACGACATCCTGTCATCTCAGCTTTCCTTCTCCTGCAACCAACATGCGATATACTTGGCACAGTAAGGTGAACAACATGCTATACACAAAATAGCCATTATTTTTTGTGATTTGTGTGTGTGTCGAATAGGTCGGAAACGAGACTTACTTATCCCAAAAATCACTTGCCGAGTCGCATTGGGGTTTTAATAACGGCAACCGAGTCGGGTGCGGGTTGACCTACTCGATCGACCGAAAAACTAGCAAGGAGCTAGAAATTACAAAGAAATAAGAGACGGGTTTTTATACCAATCGTCCCAGCTAAACAAAGTATTGCATCTATACCGACACCAGTAATAAGAACTACAAATAATCTCATCAAAAAACGTCTCCTTAGATTTGGGCTTGGCCTCGAACATCTTCTTATTACGAAAATTAAAACTATTTCCAAGAATACACATTTTCTACAAGAAACTCAAAATACTTGATGAATTAAAACTATTTCCAAGGTAGAATACTCCATTCTTCAACTTTTGGTGTAAATACAATAATAAGGCTCGACAAGGCGTATATTTTCACTTTTTCAGAATATTCTCCTACCATGCACAAACTAAAATAATAGAGGAACATAAATAACAATAAATATATACTGTAGGACACACATGAAGCAAAAGATACAAACATACACACATGTCATGACCAGACATATGCATGTAGGGTTATCGGGTCGGGTTAGAGGGCTTATCGGGTCGGGTCTATCGGGTTTTGAAAATTTAAAAATCAACTCGCAACCCGACCCGATAAGATATCGGGTCTATCGGGTTACGGGTTGTCGCCCATTTAAATATCAATCCTCTAATAAGAGCATAAAGACTAAAAATACCTAGACCACCGTTATCTTTAGGAGCAAGAGCCTTCTTCCATTGAACCCACGAAGCTTTTTTACCCGAACTCTCATGACCATTTAACCATTTACATTAAACCATGTAATAACAACCATTTAACTAGGGCTGCAATCAAGCCAAGCCGAGCTCGAGCTTGACAGGGCTTGAGCTCGGCTCGAAAATCACAAGTTAGGGTCGAGCTCGACTCGATAGCTTGACAAGCCCTAATCATCAAAGCTTGAGCTCGGCTCGAATATATTCGAATAAGGCTCGAGCTCGGCTCGAAAAGCTCGAATTTATTCATAAATATTATTCGATAGCCAAACTTATCAATAAGGTCAATAAAATACGTGATGGACTCAAGAGTAAAGAATCTATACAAAACATTTGAGCATTAGAGTTCAAATATCCTTCTACGACAAATATTTAACTAGTATACCAATATTCACATTAGATTTACAGTGTTTATATAAATATATATAACAAAAATATTTATGTACATGAAAGCTCGAAAAGCTCGATAAAAGCTTGAGCTCGAGCTATTGAAAGCTCGAGCTCGGCTCGTTATGTGTTTCGAGCTTGTTTATTGGGCTTGGGCTCGGGCTCGAGCTCGATAAAAGCTCGGCTCGATCGAGTCAAGCTCAAGCTCGAGCTCGAGTTGCTTGATAAAAGCTTGGCTTGATTGCAGCCCTATGTCAAAGACTTTGTTGTCTTTGTATATGAAACTCAACATTCTTATGAGTTCATTCGTTATTCAAGTAAACTAGTTTTAATGCCCGCTCGTGCACACTCGGGATTTACACATAAATGATATTAAGTAATAATTTCGTTATTGTGATTTTAAATAGATTATATGCTTTTTTACAAACATATAATGTCTATATGTTTTATTATGTTATTTTTATTTTGCTCCGTGTAAATTAATGTAAACTCATTTCAATTCTTATAATTCGAATTTCAGAATATTTTTACTCTCAATATTTTTATTCGGATAATTATATTTTAATTTTTAATCAACAAACCAATTGCATCAACCCGTGTGCACACGCAATTTGAGCAGATAATATAACGGGTAATAAGATTTGAATAATTTTGTTTTGAAGTTAAATATTATCACAATTCATAAATTCATGATTTTGTAACGTTTAATATTTTTTTTATAAAATTATATTAACTTTTTAATACTTAAATAGTTAAATTACCCATGCACGCATGAGTTTTACATAATTTTTACATTATGTGTTAATATCGATTGATATTTGTATAGATTTTTGTTGCACAAAAGATTTGACTTTGTTTAACTGGAACTTTAGTTATCATGTTTTATACATTATGTGTGTTTAGTAGCACATGACGATATTGAAAAAATATGAGTCTTCGTGCTTTTATTTTGATATAAATAATCTCGTGCATATATATGTTGTATTTTTAAAACAACATATATGTTGTTTTTCTAAAATATATAGTTTATGTGTAGAAAGTCTAAGTGGTTATTTGCTACTTTTTAAAAGTTTTTAAAAAACATGGAAAATTATAAATTTACATTTAACTTTATATAATTTATTTAAAAATTCAACCACTAAAGTTCTACTAATTACCTCCTCTTTTTTGTAAGTTTTTATTTTTACAAATTTGACACGCATATTTTTATGTGTTTTTTCTTTCCACCAAAATCTTCCACAAAAAATTTTAATTTTGACCAAATTGGATTCAATTTTGACTTTTTTTTAAACCATTCAGAACGCACGATTTTGCCTACGTGGCAAAATCAAGCTTTCTGATTGGTCCAATTTTTTTTCTCATAACATTTAATCTCATACAAAATTCCAAAATGATGTAATTCTTTTATTATATAAAAGATTTCATTTGATTTGGTTGCAGTTTCATCTCTTAAACGAGAATAGACTTAGAGGGTGTTTGGTATTGCGTTTTCGTTGAGATTATCTACTTATTGCGTTTGAAAAACGTACTTAATCCAAAAAGAGTGTTTGGGTAAAATGAACCACAAAGTGATTT
>BQNB010033694.1:0-52122 GCA_026074375.1 Tanacetum coccineum | reverse complement strand
AGGACCCTAAGGTATATTAAATGCATGTGAAATAAATTAAGAAGGATCAACCATATAGTGGGTAAGGTAGTATGAAGACTGTTACCGATGGTATCCTTTCTACACCACTCGCGTTTCCCTAGACATATCAACAACGATACAGACAAAAGCTGATTTTCTTAAGCCTAACGCGCACATTCATCAACAAGAAGCAACATCAAAAGGATCTACAACCTAAGTTTCATGCAATTATAGATAAATACAAAAGAGTGTTTAGCCTCGCATGTTATAAAGAAAGCAAGAAGATAAATCAATCAAACAACACATAGACATATTGAATGATTAATGAGAAATAACCTTACTTGATTAAAACATAGATTCAAGGTAGTACAATAGGGTTTTGAGGCCCTAAAAATGACCTATAAAGCTCCTAAAACGACTAGGGTTAGTCTCCCTAGGTTTATACAAAGTTATCCCAAAGTTACACACATAAAACCCTAAAAACAAATTTATATTTATAGAGATGTCGATGCGACGGCGTCACTTTGTAATCTTGATGCCGTCGCCACGTAGATGATTCTAGATCCTCTTTAAGTCGGCCACGTCTTGACGCCGTCGTCAAATTCCTGACGTCGTCACTATATAGATCACAACGGCGTCGCTTTATGCCTATGACGCCGTCTCCAGCCACTGTTTGCATAAATCTTCAAGAGATTTGGTGTTGGTTCGTAATCTTTGCCGTTTCTTCTCCAAATGAGCCCAAGTCACGTGTATTTTCTCCAAAAGCCATCCAAGTGCTAAAAACCTGAAAACAAACGATTAAGCACGTAATCTGGGCATATTTGCATGATTTAGGGGGTTAAATGACCTCGAAATAGTGTATAAAATGACACCTCATCAAATACCCCTACACTTGGGATTTGCTTGTCCTCAAGCAAATGGGTTTTTCTACCTAGACAATAGCAATATGAGGGTCATTTAACCTACTCTTTAAAAGTAATTTACAACACAACCATCTAGACCTCGTAATTAAAAGCACGAAAAGTATATACTAGCACCTCACATAAGTGTTTAGGATTCTCTCTTTCACTCGGGTGTATAATAAATTATAACATAATGAGGAAACAGAAAATCAACACTCAATACCTGTCATAGCATATAAATTACAATAGGCTTGGTAAAGGATCAAACCTTCACCGCTAGGCACAAGCATTATTCATTACTATCCAAGAGGTCTTTTAAAGGGTTGTGAGGTGTAGGTGTAAGATAACATTAACAAAAACGAAATGGATGGGATACATTTGGGTGGTGACTTTTGGTAAATTTGGAGTGAAAGGGTTTAGCTAATTATTTATAAGAATACACGTTGGTTTGGTTGCTAAGCCAAAGACTCGGACAAGATATACAAACTGTACACAACTCTGCATCAATCTCTTTCTTTTTCTTTTCTTGACTCTAATATAAACATGGACATAAGCAAATGGCAGCCCGCACATTTTTTTACTCTTTTTTTATATACATTTTTTTCGTACACTTTTGCCTTGTCATTGCTTAAACATATAATACATCATGGGGTTTATAGATACACCCTACACTTAAACTTTTACATACTCGATTATTTACAATCTAATTAATGACCCGATTTGAGTTGGATCAAAATAACATGGAGCTTATTGAGCTCTATTGGGGGTAATAAATTACTTCTTCTCCAATTCTTCATTAGATGAATACTACCATGAATCCCAATCGTCCCAAAATAGTATTTATAAGGATAAGGACTTAGCAACCGTGTACTTAAATAATTAACTTGGGTTAAAACAATAATGTACTAAAAGCTAGTACATACAAGGTAGGCAAAGGCGATTTGGGTGTAACGATTAGTTTAAGGGTTGACAATGCTCTTCATTAATAGTCCGGTTTAACTAGAAAATTACGAGAACCGTGAAAAAGGATAGGCTCGGAGGGTTGTACTAGGGGTATCCTGCACTAAAAATGAGTGCATGGCAAGGGTGTGGGATAGTTATATAGTCGATGTGACCATAATAACAATTACAAGTTTAAAACATGGGTTAATCCTGGTGCCTCTTTTCTATCAAATCCTAATACTTACTATGCGGTCTCGGGATGCATCACAAAAACAAGTTCTAGAATTTAACATACTACCGGTACACTCATATAATTTAATACCGATACCAATGCTCTAGAACAGGCGACAAAGACCATACGTACACATCCATAATGACGGAATAGACACATGATGACATCAAATAACATCTATTTTTAGCATTATTTATCCCATGTTATTAACCCATTTTGTATAGTTATTACAAAGAATTGTTACTTAATCGTTTATATTTGAGAATTACAGTAATTATGGAGTAATTGGTGAAAGTTAGCAAAAGGCGCGCATTCTGGAGCTTAAATGAAGATATTTTGAAGATTACTATTCTGAAGACCAATACACCGTATCCATCAAGGAAGATACGGCGTATCCGTGCCTGCATTCACCAAAGACCACAGAGGAATAAAGATCAATACGCCGTATCCAGAGAGAATCAATACACCGTATTCAAGATATAGAATCAATATAATATTTTGGAAGATATCAAGCGTGGTCCCTACTCCAAAAAATCCCCAATACACCGTATCTAACACTTGGATACGCCGTATCTAACCGACTTCCAGACCTTATAAATAGAAAACTCAAAAACGAGTATTAAGTGTGCTAAATCATATTCTCGATACCTAAACCACAAAAGTCGATTTTTAGAGGAGAAAAAGAGTAGAAGAGGTCGAGCAACGTATTCAATTCCATAGGAGACAACGTGTAACTTCGTATACTTTGGTAACATACAGATTTTTGGTATCATTCGTTGAACATCGTTAAGTTTTACCATTGCTAAAATTAATTGCTTCTTGTATTTATTAGACATTTGAAGGCTAATACCTTTCGGGTATTAGCCATTAATAATGAAGATTATCTGAATGTTTGGTATTTTTTTATCTCGATTTCTGTAATTTATCGTTAGTGCTTTGTTTATGATTAATCAATTTATACTTGTTTACGCCTTTTGTATACGACCTAAACATTCAAACTGGATCTATGTGAACGACCAAGCAGATCTAAAGTCCGGTTAGCTCTCCATATAGTAATCTATACAACTAGAATCATAGTTATCACAATTATTGTCCTCTAATCTGTGTCTAGGATACTTTCCGGCTTAACTATTTAATTGGATATTGTCCAATGGTTTTTTTGATCGTGGTTGACTAGCAGTGACCTAATAATTCAACAAAGCAACGTTCTGATTCCATTGGATAGTTGGACAAGTAGACTACTAGTGTATAAATTGTCATTAAGCGGTAAGTGGGTAAAGTCTCTATGAGCTAGGGTTTAACAAGATCACCATTTCTTTAATCCCTAAGATAGATTATAATCAGCAAATAAGGATGCTTTATGTAGATGCTTTATGTGGATGCTTTAATTGTGACAGAATTATTGTGTCTAGGTCTTAGGATGATGTAACGCCTAAATCTTAAGAATGATATGCCAACGCTCTAATCGGATTAATAATGGTTAATACAGTTTTCTTATATAAGGTTCGACTGCTCTTTCATCTTTTGTTAATTAGCTTGCATTGGTTAAAGTGCCTTGAATTGATTATAGACACCAACCAAACCGTGCCAGTCTCCAAGCTAAAAACCCCCTTTTCCTGTTAGAATTAGGATTTAGACTGACATAGATTTAACATAGGTTTAGAATAGAATAGAATTAACATAGATTAGATAACCAAGATATCAATTAAATTGAGAGATTTAACGTCGCTTTAAGTGTTCGACATCCTACTTACCACGAAACTACTATCGATCGGGTACACTGCCCGTTAAAGTGTTGTTTTTGGTTTATTCGGCAAAATACAAATTTAAAACTTGAATCATCTTAAATATACCATACAGCGACAGCACATCAACACATATGTCTGCATTCAAACCTTAACTCGAGAAAGCTAAAGCTACAAATTATCTTGGGTATCAATAGTCGGTACCTGAATTCCTAAAGATCTAAAGGCGAACCTCACATTTTGGGGTGGAATTTTGAGGGTTTTTGTGCTAGTCATACACATTCCTATCCATGAGACACTATTAATACTTGGTTTTCGTCGGTATGTGTCATAAAAATTTTTAAATATGCGTCAAAATTACCATTTTATGCTATGTTTCGATATATTACCCATCATTTTAAGAAACAAGCAAATGGCAAATGAAGGAATAATTTCTAAGGCTTATTTTCCCCCTACACTTAAGTTGAACATTGTCCCCAATGTTCTATAGAAGTACCCGTAAAAATGAATAAAGGGATAAGAAAACAAGGAAAAGAAACTAGTACTCCCCTGGATTGCTCAATAATAGAGAAGAAACATGCGATAACTGATTAAATCGTCCTCCAATAATTGTCCAATGCAACTTCCTAAGAACTTCCAAGCTTCTTCTCATCAAATATAACCTGTAATCAAAGACAAAGACAACTACACCAAGCATAAAATCGACAGGATAGATATAAATACAATGAGAGTTTAGGGTTTTGATTCTATGAAAACAGTAGAGATAGGATTAGAGTAATGATATAATCATAGGTTTATGAAGGTTTACAAAAGAATAACAAATTTTAAATATTGCACATTTTAATTTTCAGAAACACTAAAAAAAATTCAAAATTTTACATTCCTGGAGACGCGACATCGTCGACTGTTAATCCCGACGCCGTCTCCAGCGTCTGTGAAAAATTCTTCTTTGTTTTTAACGAGAAATTTCCTGCACGCAATTTTATTAGTTAAATCTGAAGAAAGCACTGCATAAAAACCAGGAATTAATCGTTACAATCATATTACTCGAAACTGACGCGAATTAATCTAAACAATTTATTTTAAATGTTTAAATTTGGTTCTTAAAAACTGGATATATTCCCCTACACTTATTTTGTTGCAAAATACCTTTGATTGCAAATAAAATGAACATATAAACAAACAAAGCATGATTACAAAATTCATTCAAATATAATAAAACAAACAATAAAGAATTAAAACATACGACACTCCTAAGTGCGGGAAAAATAAACATGGGGTTGCCTCCCAAGAAGCGCTTTTCTTTATTTATGATTCTTATAGCTAGACTCGAAGTCACACGTCCTTACGTGACTTCTCCTTCATCATCCAGTGTTATATCGGCATCTCTGTTGGCATCCAATATGTTTTTTGATATGGTTTCACCAGTTGTTTATTTACGATGAATTCGTTCCCATTTTCATCATACTGCTCAATTACGTTATTTTTCATGTCTTTGCTTACCGAAAATGATCCGTACTATCTCGAATTTAGTTTTTCGAGGAACAACCTTAAACGTGAATTGAAGAGAAGTACATTTTCGCCTCTTTCATAGTTAGTTGGTGCTTTTATCCGTTTATCATGCCATCTTTTTGTTCTCTCCTTATAAGAGATGGATGATTCATAAGCATCAAGCCTCATCTCGTCCAGCTTATTAATCTGTAAGAACTGGTTTACCCCAGCTTTCATAAGGTCTATATTGCAGTTCTTAATAGCCCAATAGGCTCTGTGCTCTAATTCAACGGAAAGATGGCATGCCTTGCCATATATTATTCTAAATGGGGTTGTTCCTAGAGGGGTTTTAAACGCTGTCCGGAATGCCCATAATGCATCATCTAATTTGTAGGACCAATCTTTCCTGTTGTTCCTGATGGTTTTCTCAAGGATACGCCTTATTGCTCGGTTTATGTTTTTGACCTGCCCGTTTGTCTGCGAGTGATATGCGATGGAGAATCGATGAACTACTCCATACCTTTTCATTGCTTTCTCTATCTGGTAGTTGCAGAAATGAGTACCCCTATCACTATGAAGGGCCTTCGGTATTCCAAATCATGCAAATAGTCTCTTGAGGAAGTTTACTACTTTCCGAGCATCACTGGTGGTAAAGCTTTGAGCCTCTACCCATTTTGACACGTAGTCTATAGCTACTAGGATGTATTTGTTTCTGTTTGATGAGGGGAAAGGTCCCATAAAGTCTATTCCCCAAACATCAAATATTTCACAGACTTGGATGTACTTTTGAGGTATTTCGTCCCTTGAAGAGATATTGCCGGCTCGTTGACATGCATCGCAAACTTGGACCAGCTGGCGTGCGTCGTAAAAGATATGTGGTTAGTAGAAACCAGCTTCAAAGACTTTTTTGGTAGTGGTGGCGATACCATGATGTCCTCCAGATGGTCCGCTGTGACATTGCTGAAGGATTTGTGCTGCCTCATCTCCAGCGACGCACCTTTGTATGATTCGGTTAGCACATTGCTTGAATAGAAACGGTTCATCCTAAAAGTAATGCCTTAAATCGCTGAAGAACTTTTATTTCTCTTGGCGGGTGGATCGAAAGGGCAATACTCAACTAGCTAGATAGTTAGCGTAGTCGGCATACCATGGTTCGTTATTCTTATCAGAGACTGCCATTAATCGCTCTTCAGGGAATAGGTCCCTTATCTCAGCTTTGGTTAGCTTTCCTAGATCGGGGTTTTTAAGCCGGGAGAGATGATCGGCTGCTAGATTATCAACACCTTTCTTATCATGGATTTTGATATCGAATTCTTGAAGTAGCAGGATCCATCTAATCAGTCGTGGTTTTGCATCTTGTTTAGTGAAGAGATACCACAGAGCAGAATAATCCATGAAAACGATGGTCTTGGATAAAACCAAGTATTGACAGAACTTGTCGAATGCAAAAACGACAGCTAAAAGCTCTTTCTCGGTAGTTGTGTAGTTCTCTTGTGCTTCGTTCATTGTTTTGCTGGCGTAGTGTATGGGCTTAAAATGCTTGTCGATCATTTTCCCTAACACTGCTCCGACAGCATAATCACTTGCGTCGCACATGACTTCAAATGGTAATGACCAATCTGGCTTGATCATAATTGGGGCCTGTGTTAGTTCGCGTTTTAACTTATCGAAAGCTTGGATGCATTCTTCAAAGTAATTGAACGGGGTATCTTTTACCAGGAGCTGAGTCATTGGGCGTGCGACTTATGAGAACTCTTTTATGAATCTTCTGTAGAAACTAGCGTGTCCTAGAAAGCTTCTGTTAGGATTAAAAACCTTCTTGAAGTTACTGCTGCTAAGTTAATGCTGCTGGTGTATAAGTTACTACTGCTGGTGCTAAGTTAATGTTTCTAGTATAAAAGTTACAACTGCTCAAAGATTAAGACTACTGAAAGAGTTTCTACTGTCAGAAGTAAACGGATAAAGACAGAATGAAGGATAAATATTGATTGGAGATCAAGATTACTTACGTGATAATTAGTAGTTATTTATAGAAAAGATCATAGAGAATATTCTATATCTTAGGAATATATTGTAAATCGACTAGGACTCCTTGGTGTATAAAAGGAGGTCCTAGGGCATAGAGTTTGCTATCTAGAAATCTTTTGTTTTTTTGATATCGTTATAGCTTCAAGGTTTTGTAACCCTAATACTAGGAGAGTATTCGTATTATTTGTAATAATAATATTGGAGCTTTTATTGTTGAATTATATTGTCTTGTGTTACTGTTTCATTAAGAATTCTTCTAATATTAAAGATTAGATTCCGCATAATCTTTAATACATTCACATAAAGTTTCTACTATAGTTGTGTTAGATTTATCTAATATAACTAAACCTTAAACAAGCTTAAGGAATTCGATCTATTGAAGTGGGATCCAACAAGAGGTATCCTACATCCTGGGACAACAAGTGGTATCAGAGCTTGTTGAGAAGCTTTGAATAAGAAGAACCTGTTTGAATACACAAGATCTCTTTGCTAGAAGATATGGATTCAGAATCTGCACATATGGTGGCTGCATCCAAGGTTCCAATGCTCAAACCTGGTGAGTTTGAGTTATGGAGGATGAGAATAGAACAGTACATCCAGATGATTGACTATGCTCTATGGGATGGTCGAAGGAATTACCGAAGACAGAGAAATTGTCCATAAATACCTCCATGCTATCTTTGATAAGTTCATAGAATATGGCTGTCGTACAACGTTGAAGGTTGCTGGGGCATTGCATAATTCGAAAGGCATTCGTTTTAATGCGAAGGTTCCGTAAGGACAGGTGAATGTGGCTTTCTCCTGATCCTCTGGAGCAATAGGAATCTGGAAATACCTTGAGAATCCGTCTAGGAAGCAGTAGTATTTGTGCCCTACTAGGCGTTCGAGCATCTAATCGATAAACAGAAGTGGAAAGTGGTCTTTCCGAGTTGTGTTATTCAATTTACGATAGTCGATACATACACGCCATCTAGTGACCATCCTTTGTAGGATGAGCTCATTTTTCTCATTCTTTACTATGGTCATTCCTCCCTTCTTCGGAACAACCTGGACTAGACTCACCCAAGGACTATCGGAGATGGGGTCGATTAATCATGCGTCAATGAGCTTTATGACTTCCTTTTTTCCTACCTCCTTGATGTTCGTGTTTACTCATCTTTGAGGTTCGACACTTGGTTTGAACTCGTCTTCCATGAGAATTTTGTGAGTACAGAAGGATGAGTCGATCCCTTTTGTGTCCGCAATACTCCAGGAGATTGCCCCTTTATGATTCTTTAGAACCTCAAGAAGCTTGGCTTTCTCGACTGTAGATAATGCGAAGGAGATGACTACTGGGAGTTGGTTGTTTTCCTGGAGGAAAGCGTACTCAAGGTGTTTGGATAATTCCTTTAGCTCTAGTTTGGGTGGTTCGATGCTTGAGGGTTTCAACCGGTTCTCTAGAGCCTTCCACTCGAGTGGCTCGACCGGCTCTGTCCTAGGGTAGAAGGAAACTGCTTGCACTTCGTTGGAATCTTCCTCTTCTTCTACTTCAGTCCATTTTCCATCGTGTTCGACCGTGTCAACCCATTGTTCTTGGACAAGCTTAGCGGTGTGATCAGCCCAATACAGATAATCGTCTCAGGAGTGTTTGGATTTCATGGATTTCCCAATGTTAAAGGTGATGATTTCACTTCTAACTCTCAGACTCAACTTTCCCTCGTGAACATCAATTACCGCTCTTGCTGTGGCGAGGAAGGGCTGTCCCAAAATGATTGGGACTAGCTCTTCTTCCTCCATTTCCAAAACTACGAAATTAACTAGAAATGTAAACTTACTTACTTTTTCCAATTGATTCTTACAGACCCCGATGAGGTATTTGATAGATCGATCAGCCAGTTGAATACTCATTCTGGATGGTTTTAGTTTAGAAATCCCTAATCATCGGAAGAGAGAGTGTGGCATAAGATTGATAGTTGCCCTTTGATCAGCCAAGGCGTTCTTTACTGCCAGGGGTCCAATAAGACATGGCAGTGTGAAGCTTCTTAGGTCTCCTTCTTTTTGGGACAGACTCCTTTAGATGATAGCAGAATATTCCTCACTAAGCTTTACCAAGGAGGCTGCTTTTTCAAGTTTTTCCTTATGAGAAAGGAGATCCTTTAAGACGTTGGCTCCCATTGGCATGTAAATCATAGCTTCTAGGAATGGCAGATTTATATGAATCTGTTTGAAGATTAAGAGAAGCCGCTCATCTTTGTCATCCTTTTTCTGCTTCTTCACTCTAGATAGACCGGGCAAGTTTGATGACTTGTAGGGTTGGTAAAAAATGGATGGTCAGGGGCCAGGCTCTTCATAATGTATAATGCTTGGCTTTGCGCCCTTAGGTCCTTCCTTTTTGGTTGCTCCTTCAGTGTGGTTGGCAGGTGTCGGTTTTGAAGTGGTCGAGAAAGGGGGCCTCGAGTGCTAACTCCTAATCTAGTTGTTATGGAAAAAGTTAGTGCTTCAGGTTTAGGAGTTTCTCTTTTCCTGATTGCGGAGAGGATTTGGGAGAATTGTTCATGCATTTCCTTACGGTGCTGGTCAAGCATCTCTCCTATCCCCTTCGTGTGGGATTTCTTTTCAAGCATAAAGTTGGCGAGCTCGTCTTCAAATTTACTTCTAACAACCCATTCGAGACCATGCTCTCCTTTTTCTTTACATTCGTTGTTCCCCCATGGTGGGGTATTGTCGTTCTGATAGAACCTCAGATGGGAAGGATCATCGTAGATGTCTCCCCGGACAAGTATACCTGCTCGACAGGGTTGTTCTGCCTGCATTCATCGGCCTCGTAGGATCATCCGCAGTAGTCGCAAATTAGGTAAGGGTTTTATTACCCAACCTCTCGAGTAGGTGTTTCGAGGTAGGAGATTTGGTTGCAGGCCCTTTTTAGATGCCCTTTGAATGTAAGTTGCATTGCCTTCAAAATGGAAGAAACGTTCATGGATGGTAACAGGTCGTCCCATAGATCGTCTTGGTATTGGACGTATTCTTTAATTTGGTTCCACCCCTCCTCTTCGGTGAGAGATTTAAAGCGGAATTGAGCGAATTGATCGAGTTTCATATGATGGTCCGAGGATATGTTATCGTAAAAGATTTGTACTAGAAGCCATTTTTGTATCCCATGATCGGGGACTTGTTTGATCATGTTCTGGAAATGAATCTAGATGCTTTTGATGGATTTGTCGGTCCCTTATCTGAATCGGAGGATCATATCTCTTAGGGATGAGGTACGTCCTGTTGGAAAGAAATAATCAAGGAATTGTGATACGAGCTGATCCCATGTCGTAATTTGGGTGGAGGGTATTTTATCAAAAGATATTGTTGCTTTCCCTTTTAGGAAAAAGTGAAAGAAACGCAATCTAGATGTATTTCTTGTTGCTTTGTCAGCTTGTATGTTATCAACGATATTTAAGTAGTGTTTGATATGACGAAGCGGGTCCTCGCTTCTTAATCCTTGGAACGTGCATGTTCCTTGAATTAGTAGGATGTGGCGTGAGTTCTGAATTCTCCCCCCACGAGCCGATCTGTTATTCAGCTGGGAGGATGATGGGTTTTTTGGAACCAGAGGAATTTAGGAGAAATGTTCATGTACGATAGTGGAGGGATTGGGCGGTTTGGTTCTAGTGTTTTTGGACGAGGATGCTTCATCATCAAAGAGGTTTCTTTCGGCTATAGCCAGAGATTCGTTTTGTTGTAGACGCCAGGCGGCTCTCCTAAGCCTTCAGAATTCTCTTTCGGGTTCGTCGAGGGGTTTTGTTAATCTCTTAGCGATGCTACGTGTCATGATGAAATTTTACAAAACATATAATACAAAGAAAAGATAGACTACAAGAAAGCTAATGTACGAAATTGAATTCTCACTTGAAAGGATTTAAGTGAGTAGAACTAGTTAAACTATGATCGAAACCTAACTATTCCTCGACAGCGGTGCCAAAAATTTGATGTGAGGGTTGCCAAGACTTCACAAGAAGTTTTACAATCCCCTAGGTAGTGTACCTAATAGTTGCAGTATAGTATAGGCAAGACCCAGGGTTGTTATCATTCTCTAGGGGAATAGGTTGGGAAGGCTTGATCATGGTCTAACAAAATTCTAGAGGTTGAAAGAATATTATTTTTTGTGTTTCTATATTTGTAAGAAAGCAGGTAAATCTATCGTTTAAGAGTTTGGTTTGTTTAACTAATTACTAAACTAATTAATATATAATCTAATGGTGATAACTTTATGATAAAAAATGTATTTACCTAATCATGCACTATTCCTCATATTCATTCTCTCAGATCTGTTGCTTTGTCACACTTGTGATGATCTGTGTAAGTATTTCCTAAGACATGAACGGATTACACGAACCCGCCGTGTATTTAATATTCCGTTAAGGCAACGCACAAGTAATGTAGTATGAAGACTATTACAAGGCCCCTAAGAGTATATTAAATGCATGTGAAATAACTTAAGAGGTATCAACCATATAGTGGGTAAGGTAGTATGAAACTAAGTAACCGGATGGTATCCTTATTCTTACACTACTAAACTTCTCGCGTTTCCCTAAACAAATCAACACGCGATACAAAACAAAAGCTAGGTTTCTAAGCCTAACGTGCACATCCCCTCATAATAAGAAACATCAAAGGATCTAAAAATATAAGTTCATAATGCAATCATAGATAAATACAAATAGGGTTTAGCCTTCATAGGTTTATAATGAAAGCAAGAAATAAATTAATCAAACAACACAATAGACAATATTGAATGATTATTGAGAAATAACCTTACATGATTAAAACATTGAATCCAAAATAGTAACAAAAGGGTTTTTTGAAAGGCCGCATAAAAATGACCTATAAAGCTCCTAATACGACTAGGGGTTCGTCTCCCTCCCAGTTTATACAAGTTATAACCCAAAGTTTATACTCTAAAACCCTAAAAACGGATTTATATTTATAGAGATGTTGATGCGACGGTGTCGCTTTGTAATCCAGACGTCGTCGCCACGTAGACGATCCTAGATCCTCTTTAAGTCGGCCACGTCTTGACGTCGTCGCTAAATTCCTGACGCCGTTACTAGATAGATCACGATGGCGTCGTTTTATACCCGTGAACACCAATCTCCATCCAGCCACTGTTTTTGTATAAATCTTTAAAGATTTAGTGTAGGTCTGTAATCTTGTCCGTTCCTTCTCCAAATGAGCCCACGACACATGTTATTTTCCTCTAAAAAAGCCATCCAAGGTGCTAAAAAACTCCTTAAAAACAAACGTTAAGCACATACTCCTAGGGATATTTTTGCATGATTTTGGAGGTTGACTGACCTTAGAAATATGTATAAAAATGACTCCTAATCATGAATCCATTACTCTCGATCAAGATGCACTTGATGCTCAAGTTACACAATCATACTTTCACAAAAGGTCTCACGATAATCAGGATCCTCCTAATAATCGTGAGGGGGAGAACAAGAAGAAACGTTGAAAGGATGTCGGCGAACCTTCATCTAGATCATCAAGGCAAAATAGATCTCTCATGGTTATAGTACAAGATGATACACCTGCCATGCATCCCCTGGACAAAACAAATATCCTTATCTAAAAAAATTCCAACCTAGAATGGTTTCTAAAAAAGTTAGGGTTAACTAAAAGGAGAGCGACATGGTTTGATTTATTCTTGAAATCAGACATTGATAAGGATGAGAATCATATTCTTGGATCATAAACTGTCTCCATAGCAAATAAGTTTAAAGAACTGATCCAGTATACACTTACAATGCCAGATCTCGAGAGAAGCATAGATTAGTTATGACTAAAGGTGACAGTACATACAAATCTGTGGAACTTGAAATAGAATACCATGTTTAGTCCACTCAAAGCAGCATAATATCTAACTCAGTGGAACAGTGATGAAGGAGGTGTTTTTAAACCCAAATCATTTAAACGACACATGTGAAAAAGTATAAAACCACATCCTTTCTTTTACAACAATGACTACTCTTACCTAGTAGATCTCAGAACAGAAGAGAAGTACACTACTTCTATCACTAAGCATTATGCTGCGAGATACTACAAAGAAGGTATTGAGGATAGGATCCCTGAAAGATGGAGCAAAGAAGTTCGTCGCTATCACTTTGAAAGCACTTAATGTATTACACCATTGGAAGAAGGATAACATTATTTTCTTCAAACAAGAATGAGTGCCGTAACCTGAAGAAATGTCTATTCAGACTTAAATGATCAAATTAGTTTTTTTCGTATAGTTTGTAAAGAAGTAAATAGGGGTATAAGGTTTTTCTAACATCAATTATAACGGGAGAATCTTAGTGTATCGTTGTGGTTTGTAAATAATATTCAAGTATTAAATTTAAATTTTGCCGACTAACCAAAAAAATACAACTTTAACGTGCAAGTGTACCCGGTCGGTGGGAGTTTCGTGGTAAGTAAGGTGTCGATCACTAAGAGCGAGGAAACACTTTTTAAATTTAATAAATACTTTAGTTTTTCTAATCTAAGTTAGTACTAATCTATGCTAAACATAAATTTTAATTCCTAAATCCAAATGGATAAGGGGGGTTTTCATTCAGCCTGAGAGACGCACCAGTTTAGTGGGTGACTAAAACCAATTCAAGACACTAAACACACGCAAGCAAATTAATAGAAGATAAAAGAGCGGTCCTAGCCAAATATAAGAAAACTGTATTAATCATTATTATCCCCAATCATAACGTTGGTTTGTATATTTAGTAGCAATGATTTATCAAATCTCGAGCGGCAATATCATTTCTTAAGACCTTTAAGTAGGCGTTACTTCTTCCTAATAAGACCTAGAACACTAGAATTTTGGTCACAACTTAAAAGCAACCACCATAAAGCATTACCTTATTGCTTATTTATAATCTATCATATACCTAGTATCCACTAAACAAGTCTTGTACACCAATTAATCGAGGAAACATACCTCATTGATACCAAGCCACCTTATAGTCTAACTAAGCTCACAATACTAGGGCAAAGATAGGTCCGTTTAATTGTGGACCATTGGTCTAGATGTATAAAATTACTATATGGGAGAGTAATATCCATCCCGGCATCTGATAACTTTGGTCCATATCACTAATCCAGTTGAATGATATCGACACATACAACAGCACTAAACAAGTATGTAGATAAACATCAACAAGCAATTCAACGATAAATAACGAAATCAAGATAAACAAATCAAAACTTTAAGATTCTTCATAACAATTGGCTAATACCCTAAGGTTATTAGCCTTTAAATACGACGTAATTAATACAAAATAATTATTTAGCCAAGGTAAACTAACCGAGTTAAACGAATGAATACCAAAACTAAACGATATTTTTACCGAAAGTATAAGAAATTACAACTTGTCTCTATGGAATTAATCGCGTTAGCTCGACCTCTTTCTCTCTTTTTCTCCTCTAAAAAATCGACTTTTAATGGTTTAGGTGTCGAGAATATGATTTAGGAAAGCACACGTAAAACTAATCGTTTTTTTGAGTTTTCTATTTTATAGTGTCCCCCTAAATAGGGACGTTACGACGAATCCAAAGACTTGGATACGGTGTATCCGGGGGGTTTTCTTAGAGTATGGACCGATGTTGATATCTTCCAGAATATTTTATTTCCATAATAGCTTGAATACAGGGTATTGCCGTTCTTATTAGATATGTCTGTATGTGGATCAGTTCCTCTGTGTTCTTTGGGAGTGCAGGCACGGATACATCGAATCCTTCCTGATGGATACGGCGTATTGGTTGTCAAAACAGTAATCTTCAATATCTCCGTTTAAGCTCCAGAATGCGTGCCTTTTAGTTAATCTTCACCAAATACTCCATAATTACTGCAATTCTCAAATACAAACGATTAAGCAACAATTCTTTGCAATAATTATACAAAAATGGTTAATTCAAGGATAAATTGATGCTAATAAAATAGACGTTATTTGATGTCCCAACGAATATCCCCCCACTTGGAATCCTACTAGTCCTCAGTAGCGTTAGAAGTTTTATAACAAATGTATCCCTAAGGATTTTTTTTTTTCGTTAAAAGCATTTAATTGATCTATAACAAGTACAACAACTACCAAACAACTTACAAATAGGAAGATGAAAACACTCAAATCACTCAACTAATCTATGTGGTAACATGTAACTAATTCGCTCAATTACTCGATCGTGACGAGTATTCTATCATAAGATTGGAAAGGATACACATCTCCACCACTAAAGCCAAGAAGTAACATGTTTATAAAGGTAAATATGGGGTTTTATTATAAGGCAATAGGGTTGATCATTCTACAATCTATCAACCATAAAAAGTACCACACCAACAAGGCAGCTAAAGCACACATACATGGCTGTAACGACGGAATAGACATGTGTGTTCTATCACATCCTCATTCGAGTTAATACCCAAAGGTTAGGATGAAGTAATGAATAGGGTAGGAATACTTCTAACCATACACCAATTTGAATGAAACCCAACACGGCAGCTGAGACAGCCTTCATATATGGCCGTACCAACGAAATAGAACATACATTGCACGATCACATCCTCATTCGCGTAAAACCCATGGTTAATTTTTTCAATTTTTTTCTTATTTTTTTACTATTCTATACTACGAAACTCGGTGTAATTTCACCATCTTCATGATCATAATAACTCTGGATAATTCCTTTGGTAATTCTTCATTCTTCGAACGTACCAATGATTGCGTTGGTAGTAAAAATACATGAGTTTTGACTACTTTATACATTCTCATTTGCAATGTGCAAATTTCTTCCCAACCGTACTGTAACAACTGTGCTTTGAGCAGGTTAGTCAACTGTTAGCATTGACTTGAGTTTCATTGTGTGATCTGATAATTATGTGTTTATGTGATTCTATGAGATTTTGGTTACCAATCATGGAGCGTGATCGTCTCCTTGTGATTGAATTACGTTGTTATGGGCATTTTTTCATTTGTGACAATAAAAAAAATGATGGTAAAATTTTTTAGGTGTGTATGTAATTTATGTTTACGTAAATATATATTTACGTATTTAAATCATCAGAGTTCGAAGAAGTAGAAGATTAAGAATTAGTAAATTTAGTTTAGATGGATTTTTAGTAGTAATAAGTTAAAAAATAAAATATTTTGTTTAGAAAATGATATATTATTTACAGTCATTTAAATTAGTTTAGTTTATAATAAAAAGGTTTAAAAGGAAGAATAAGGGTTTTTTTATAAAAATTTTCAAAATTAAAGGATTGAATGTGTAATTTAATAATAATTAAAATAAAAAAATATAAGTAACATATATATATAATATTATTTATATAATATATATATATATAATATATATATATATATATGGGAAAATAAATTACAAAATTTATAAAAAAATAAAAATATATATTATTTTAAAGGGGGAGGGTGTTATTAGCCGACTAATTGTGGTCTAAACCGGGTTTACTTTATATGAATAAGACATTAATTTATTTGTCACAAATAATAATAATAAAATCCTTAGAGGATTTAGAAAATAAGAGAGCGGAAAGTAGCAATGCATCCACAATTAGCATTTATGAGTAGTGTTAGCATCTTAACTTGTATTTAACAATGATTTCATTTTTAAGCTTAGTTTGGGGCAGGTGAAAAATCAAGGACGATGAATTTATCCTTTTTAGTGTTTCTTGTTCCGTGAAGTTATGATATGTATGAATGTTAATAATAAATACATAAAAAGGGTAAAACGGGAGGGAGGGGGCTTTTCAAAACTAGTGATTTCTTAATCCCCTTAGATGAACACTTATCTACTTTTCGAGGTAATTAGTCTAAGGGGTTGAAATTTTTGGTTTTCTAAGTTTGTTTATGACATTGCGTAAGGACACGACAATAGCTTAGTATGGGGGATTTTGGTATGTGCTTAAATACACATACCTTTTACCTAATTAAACAAGCTAAAAAGACAAATAATGACAAAAAATACAAGAAAAATGCAGTGTATATGTGTGTTTTGTCAATTGTGTCTTGCAGGTAACGGATATTCAATAAAAGGACAAAAAAACAAAGCACAACGGACAAAACCGAGCATAGGAATGGAAAGAGTACGAGAAATCGAGACTGAAGGCATGTACATCCTCAACATGCCAACCCGTACCCATTTTATTGGGCCGGGTCAGCCCATTAGCCTATAAACCTAAGCCTTTAACCCATTTATAATTCCATAGTCCAAATCCATTATCCATAAACCTTTATCTAATTCCTGGGCCCAAGTTACAAATCCAAGCCCAACAATCAAAATCATATCACACGGGTCAAACATTGGTCAGAGTTACTATTCACCTATCACTTTCCCTTCTCAATTTTACACAGACAAACGAACACACACTCAGGGTAAATACGATTCACCCAATCCACACTCATTCTCCATTGCTTCTAGAAGCTCACTGACACCTCTGACAATAGAATGACACGTTGGCAATCCTAAGGCCAGTGATTGGTGGATTGGAAGTGGCATCAAATCAAGGGTCAAGATCTATTGCTTGGAGAATAATCAAGATTGAAGGGCCAGGAATGGTTGATGAGGAGCGTCCTAGGGTTCTGGATCCTTCCCTCATCACTATATAAGGAGACCTCCTCACTCACTACCAGGTGTCTAGTTTTAGCTTATTTTTGTTTTAGTAGCTTATGGTATCGTTTTGCTTATTTTATTTTCTTTTGAAGCCTTGTAACTCTTTCTATATTAATAAAATTAAAGTTTTACTTTTAATCCTGTGTTTTGAAATCTGACTTACTTAATATGCAAATTAGCTTAACATGATTTGTTTGAAGATTTAATAAGCCACAATAAGCTCTTTAAACTTCATAAGCTAGCTTGTACTCAGTTAAGCCCTAAAACCTTAACTGAGTAAGTATTTCACCTCAAAACTCACCCTTAATCTAACCTCAGCTAGTTTTGGATGATAAGCCAATTTGGGATGCTTGTAGATCAGCTCTTTGAGAGCTTATTTGTCCCTGTTTAGTTGGGACAAATGTACTTCTTCTTTTTCTCATTTTTAGCTTAATAACTGTTTTGCTTATATTCTGCTTAATTGTGCTTAATCTTTCTTTAATAATGCTTAATCTGTCTTATTATTGCTTATCTCATTTAGTTTAAAGTATTTAATAATCTGTTTTTAACTTTTACTTTGTTTTGATTAAAACTGTTAAGAAAAGCCAAAAAAGAAGCTTATTGTTCTAGCTTATTGATTAGGGCTAATCTGTGGTTAAATTGTGCTTATTTGAACTTAATCTCATAAGATCTTAATATGTTTTATCTTTTTACAACTTATAATAAACTGCTCTAAACTTAAAAAATGGTTTCCAAACTTATTAAGGGGTGTTTGGCACAAGCAGTACTAACCTAGATTAGTACTTTTTGATTGCATTATGTCCTTTAAGCTAAGTCTGATAAGCTCAAACTAAGCTCATAAATCAACTTTTATAAGTTTTTAAAGGATAAAATCATTTTTTAAGGTTTTATATATCTAAGTTTAAATTTGTGAGTTTAAAGCTTGTCATATCAGCTTATTTGACAAGGTGCTTAAAAAACTGCTTGTAGGTGTTGATTTTATGCTAGCTTATGGTCCTAATGCAGTTGAATTTAGTTAGTGTAAGTGGGCAATTTGTCTTTGAGTTTTTAGTCAAAAATCTTGTCTAAGTGTTCTTCATTCCAAATGTTTAAAAGCCAGTTTTCAACAGCCAATTTAAGTAAGATTAAGTTTGTTTTAATTTCTGATTTTGATAGCATAAGCTCATTGGATTGTAAGCTTCATCTGTTTTTAGCTTTTGAGTTCTTACATTAGCTTTCACTTGCTTACTTTTAGGGCTGCATATAGCCACTTTTCAAACTTCAAAAATACAAAAAATAGTTTAGTTAAACTGTCAGTTTTTGAGTCCTTTTTCTAGCTTATTTTCTAAACAAAATTCCTTAATCCTAGTTTTTATGTGTTAATTGGAAGTCAAACTTAATCTGTTTTTAGTCCTCAACTTATTTCAAGTGCTTATTTGATCAAAAATTTAGCTCAAAGGTTGGCTATTTCTCCTTTTGAAACTGCTTGATTGAGTCATAATTTAATTCAACTTTTTAGTGCTTTTTAGCTCATTTTATTAGCTTATTTTTGGTCCTAGGTGCTTATTAGGTATATTACTTGGTCTCTTTCTGCTTATTTAAGAGTCTTGTTGCTTATTATGTTCCAAAAAGGCCTAACAGTTAAGCCAAATGTGAGTTAGCTTATAATAGCCATTCCGTTACTTTAAATCAGTTTAATCTAGCTTATTAGTAGTTTTCAGAAAAAGTTATTTCACAAAAGTTGCTTATTTAAGTGGTATAAAGCTTTTTCAAAAAGAAAAATAAAAAAAAATGTTTTTTAAAAAAAAGGTCACAGGGGTTGAACCTGTGACCTCTCCTTTATAACACCAACACCTCAACACACACACTCACTACCAACTGCCTTTGGGTCTTTTTCGTTTATAGATGTGTGCCATTTAATTCTTATTGTCAGTTTTTCAGTTTTGCTTATTCGTGCTTTTTTGCTTATTATCTGCTTATTTCTTCAGCTAATTGTCTAGTTTTTATTTTTCATAGATTCTACATAGTCTAAAGCATTTTTCATAATTTTTCTAGAATTTTTAGATATAGTTTAGTATTTTAATCAATTTTCTAGATTAAAATAGTTTTTAATTCATAATAAATAAAATAAAAGTAAAAAAAATATAATTCTTTTTTCTAAAATTATTTTTAATCATTTTTCTAGATTAAAATAGTTTTTAATTCATAATAAATAAAATAAAAGTAAAAAAAATATAATTCTTTTTTCTAAAATTATTTTTAATCATTTAGGACTTATAAAAAATAAAAAATATTTTTAGGGTTAAATTTTAATAATTTAGGTAATTAGTCGCGTTTTAGGATTCCCGTTATCGTTTTTAGGTTTAAATCTCATTTGCCTTAATTGTTTGCTTGCTTTTAATAGTTTTTTGCATTTTCATAAGTAGAATTAGAATCCAAAATCAAAATCCTTGAAATCATTCAAAGCACGCTATCACGAACTCAACCGATTTTCAATTCACGCTTCGTTAGGATACGACTCGGGAAGGTTTTGAATTTTACTTTGGATAAAAGTAATATTCTTAAATCCTTACGGAATACTTATTACTATAGTATTATTGATATTATCCTTATATACGTATTTGGAGACCTATCAGCAACACTAGGCTTAACTGTTTTCTTCTCAGTTGTAGTTTAAGACACATTTTCTTCCTCACTATCTGACACCCATTCTTCAATAATTGGGGCATCATCATTCTTCCTAACTACCTTAGAAAAACTAAAAAAAAATACAAAAATATTTTATTTTTCTCGATTTATTTTCGTAGATTTATTAGAAAAAACCAAAAATACTTTTCCTAAAGTATTTCAAAAACCAAAAAAAATTAAAAAAACAACAAAAACAAACCGTTGTGTCCACTTGTAAATCGGCTTTACTTTTAAGATACAAACTTTTAAGAGAGGTTTAAGGAGGTTGATCCTACGAACTTCGACCCGAAAGAAGAAGGTTTTTAAAACGCTTCGCGCCTTTACCCCGCTCCTCCTGCTCTTTGTGCGTTTCTAAAGAGCTACCTTACACTAGTTCTGAATATCGCTTCATTTTACAAAAATATTTTTCTTATTTTATTTTAGTGCATGCGCACTCGCTCTTCATCGCATTTAATCGTAGACGTTCCAAGCAAAGAGTCGAACAGTTTTTCACTGAAGAGACCCTATTTACGAGCTGATCAACGAACTAAGACGGAATTACTTCCGTGCAACCCACCCGAGGGTTATGCAGAGGCAATCGTAGTACCAACCATTCCCAGCTGAGCATTACGACTCAAGCATATCCTAATCAATCTTGTAACTCAAAACAATTCTATCGGTTTTGAGAAAGAAGATCCCAATGCTCATATCATATTTTTAACAAGATTACTCTGCTTCCGTAAAAGCTGTTGAGGAATCTTGTGTTACTTGTGGCGGTGCTCATTCTTACAGACAGTGTCCTGCCACCGATGGTCCAACCCGGATTTGGCTCGACAAAGAACCTTCTCGTTCTATTCTCACTTGGGACGATCTTGTGTCCAAGTTTATTAACCATTTCTTTCCTCCCTAAAAAACAACAAATCTCCGGAATGAAATTTCAAATTTTCAACAAAAGTTTGAGGAAACGTTTAGTGAGGCATGGGACCGTTTCAAGGATCTTCTTCGTGCATGCCCACATCACGGTTTTACCGAATTGCATCAACTCGATACCTTCTACAATGGTTTAAACCCATCCGATCAAGATTCTTTGAATTCTGCCGCCGGTGGCAATCTTTTGGAAAGAAGTGCACAAGATGTGTTGAAAATTATTGAAAACAAATCAAAAGTTCGTAATTCAAGAAACAAACCGATTGTTTCTCAAGTGAAAGCAAGTAATGTTGATTCTTCAGAGATAGCCAGTGCCGTAGCCAGTGCCGTGACTAGTGCCATGACCGCGATGTTTAAACAACATCAAGTAACCCCAGCTCCAGCTTTCGTAAAAGCTGTTGAGGAATCTTGTGTTACTTGTGGCGGTGCTCATTCTTACCGACAGTGTCCTGCCACCGATGGCAACACTTTTTTGGGCTATCAAGACAATATTCAAGGATATGTTTCAGCAGCCGCAGTGAACTACAATCAGGGAAATACCGGTTATCGTCCCCAGAGTGTAGCTAATCAGTTTCGACCACCCGGTTTTGCTCAACCGAATGTGCAAAATCAAGGGTTTAACCAGAACCGAGGAAATAATTTCAATCAAGGTAACCAGAATTATCAAGCTCCACCTCAAGTTGGACCTTCAAACGATCTCTCGAGCTACATGAAGACAAATGACGTTAATATGAAAATAATGCAAAATCAAATAACCAACATGAGGACGGAATTAAAGAAAGAGATGGATAATACGTTGACTAGACAAAACAATGCGTTCAAGAATGAGTTAAAGAATGAATTAACGAATGATATTAAGAACATGATGAGTAGTTTTTTTCAAATGAATACCGCTTCTTCTTTGGGCTCGGGTTCACTTCCTAGCAACACCGTTGCTAACCCGAGGGGTGACTTGAAAGCAATCACCACCAGAAGTGGTATTTCTTTTGATGGACCTCAAATTCCACCTGCTTTCTCTCCTCTTTCCAAGGTGGTGGAACAGGAACCCGAGGTGACAAAGGATACGGTGCAACCGAGTACCGAAAACATCCAACCTCCGGTTGTCGAAATTCAAGCTACAATTGATGAGCCCGTTGTTGCTCCTAAGCCTAAACCATCTATACCTTATCCTTCACGAGCTAACAAACAAAAGCTCCATGAAAAAGATGATAACCTAGCTTCGAAATTTGTTGAAATCTTTCGGGAATTACATTTCTACATATGCCAAAATTTGCTTCAATATTTAAAAGTCTCCTTAGTAACAAAGAAAAATTGTTTGACTTAGCCAAAACACCAGTGAATGAGAATTGTTCGGCGGTTATCCTAAAAAAGTTGCCCAAAAAACTAGGATACCGGCAAGTTCCTTATTCCATGTGATTTTCCGGAGTTAGTTGAATGCTTAGCCTTGGCCGATCTTGGTGCAAGCATCAACTTGATGCCTCTTTCCATATGGAAGAAGCTCTCACTCACCGAACTTACTCCTACTAGAATGATTCTTGAACTTGTAGACCGATCGACTACTAGTCCATCCGGTATTGCCAAAGATGTCTTTGTTAAAGTAGGAAAGTTCTATTTTCCGGCCGACTTCGTTGTCGTTGATTATGTTGTTGATCCTCGGGTTCCCTTAATTCTCGGGAGACCCTTTTTGAGGATGACGCGTGCTTTGATTGATGTTTACGGTGAAGAGTTAACTCTCCGAGTTGATGATGAAGCCATAACCTTTAAAGTTGGTCAAACTTCGAGATACTCCTACAATAATGCTAAATTAGTTAATCGAATCGATGTCATCGACGTTTCATGTGAGGAGTATGCTCAAGAAGTGTTCGGTCTTTCGGATAGTTCTAAAAGTGGCAATCCCACTCTGTCTTTAGATCCTATCCTTTTTTCTACTTCCCTGTCTCTCACTCCTTTTGAAGGAGGTGACTTCATTTTGGAAGAAATCGAAGCTTGTCTTACAAATGATTCAATTCCACCAGGAATTGATGATGCCGACTTTGATCCGGAGGGAGACCTTCTTCTACTCGAGAAGTTATTAAATGATGATCCATCATCTCCTCTCCCTCCGAAGGAACTTCATTTTGAGGAAATTAAAACGATAAAATCTTCTATTGATGATCCTCCCGAGCTTGAGCTCAAGGATTTACCGTCTCATCTTGAATACGCGTTTTTAGAAGGAACCGATAAATTACCCGTCATAATTTCTAAAGAATTAAAAGATGAAGAAAAGGCCGCCCTTTTAAAAGTTCTTAAGTCACACAAACGGGCCATCGCATGGAAAATTTCTGACATTAAGGGTATCGACCCTAGTTTTTGTACTCATAAGATCTTAATGGAAGACGATTTCAAACCGGCGATTCAACATCAAAGAAGGGTAAATCCAAAAATTCATGAGGTTATCAAAAAGGAAGTTATCAAACTCCTTGATGCCGGATTGATTTACCCTATCTCCGATAGTCCGTGGGTGAGCCCCGTTCATTGTGTGCCTAAGAAGGGTGGTATGACCGTAGTTGAAAATGAAGATAATGAGTTGATTCCTACAAGACTAGTTACCGGATGGCGTGTTTGTATTGATTACCGAAAGCTTAATGATGCCACTCGTAAAGACCATTTCCCGTTGCCTTTTATGGACCAAATGCTCGAACGATTAGCGGGAAATGAATACTATTGTTTTTTAGATGGATTTTCTGGATATTTTCAAATTCCAATTGACCCGCAAGACCAAGAGAAGACTACCTTTACTTGCCCTTATGGGACGTTTGCCTACCGACGTATGCCTTTTGGTTTATGTAATGCTCCGGGCACGTTCCAAAGGTGCATGATGGCCATTTTCCACGACATGATCGAGGAAACAATGGAGGTCTTTATGGATGATTTCTTGGTCTTCAGGGATTCTTTCTCGTCATGCCTCTCCCATTTAGAAAAAAATGCTAAAACGGTGCGAAGACACTAATTTAGTTCTAAACTGGGAGAAATGCCATTTTATGGTAAAAGAATGCATTGTTCTAGGCCATAAGATTTCAAAGTCCAGGATTGAGGTCGACAAAGCTAAAGTTGATGTTATAGCTAAACTCCCTCATCCGACTTCCGTCAAAGGTGTTCGAAGTTTTTTAGGTCACGCCGGGTTCTATCGTCGATTTATTCAAGATTTTTCTAAAATCGCCCGGCCGATGACTCATCTTCTTGAAAAAGAAACCCTGTTTGTTTTCTCGAAAGAATGTATTGAAGCGTTTAATATACTTAAGAAAAAGTTAACCGAAGCCTCGATTTTAGTTGCCCCCTAGTGATTATGCGGTAGGTGCAGTCTTGGGGCAATAAAAGACCAAACATTTTTAGCCTATACACTATGCTAGTAAGACCATGACGGATGCTCAAGCACATTACACTACTACGGAAAAAGAATTATTAGCCGTAGTATATGCTTTCGAGAAATTTCGGCCTTACTTAGTCTTATCAAAGACCATAGTGTATACGGACCACTCGGCTCTTAAGTATCTTCTTGCTAAGCAAGATGCTAAGCCGAGATTGCTCTGGTGGATTCTCCTACTCCAAGAATTCGATGTCATTATTCGTGATAAAAAAGGAGCGGAGAATCTCGCGGCCGATCATTTATCAAGATTAGAAAACCCTCATCAAGGTGATCTCGAGAAAAAGGAAATTACCAAAACATTTCCTCTCGAGACCCTTGGAATGATATCTTTTCGTGGTGATTCTAGTACCCCATGGTTTGCCGACATTGCAAATTACCATGCGGGGAATTTTATTGTTAAAGGGATGTCGTCCCAACAAAAGAAAAAATTCTTTAAGGATGTTAAGCATTATTTTTGGGACGACCCCTACTTGTTTAGGATTTGTGCGGATCAAATGATTAGACGATGTGTTCACGGCCAAGAAGCCGTTGATATCCTCACGGCTTGCCATAATGGACCCACCGGGGGACATCATGGTGCGAACTACACCGCTAAGAAAGTCTTTGATTCTGGTTTCTATTGGCCGACTATTTACCGAGATGCCCATGACTTGGTCACACGGTGTGACGCTTGTCAACGTCAAGGAAAAATCTCACAAAAAGATGAAATGCCTCAAAATGCAATTCAAGTATGCGAGATCTTTGACGTATGGGGCATCGACTTTATGGGCCCGTTCCCGTCTTCTCGAGGGAACAAATACATTCTCGTAGCCGTCGACTATTTGTCTAAATGGGTTGAAGCAAAAGCGCTCCCCACTAATGATGCTCGAGTTGTTAAATTTTTGAAATCTCTTTTTGCCCGATTTGGAACTCCTCGTGCTATAATTAGTGATCGCGGTACTCATTTTTGCAATGACCAATTCGCGAAGGTCATGCTTAAGTATGGAGTTACCCACCGTCTTTCTACCGCGTATCATCCACAAACGAGTGGACAAGTGGAGGTTTCAAATCGTGGTTTAAAACGTATTTTAGAAAGGACCGTAGGTGAAAACCGTGCTTCATGGTCCGATAAGTTAGATGATGCATTATGGGCCTTCCGTACCGCATTCAAGACACCCATTGGGTGCACTCCTTATAAGCTCGTGTACGGAAAGGCTTGCCATCTTCCTATCGAACTTGAACACAAAGCCTATTGGGCCTTAAAACATTGTAATTTTGACCTAAAGACCGCGGGTGATCGCCGGAAAGTTCAAATGAATGAATTAAATGAACTCCGGGATCAAGCTTACGAGAATTCTTTAATCTACAAAGAGAAAACGAAGAAGATTCATGACTCAAAAATTAAGAACCGCATTTTCAACGTTGGTGATCGAGTTCTTGTCTTTAATTCTCGATTAAAGATTTTTTCGGGCAAGCTTAAAACCTCTTGGACCAAACCATTCACCGTTGCTCAAGTTTTCCCTTATGGTGCCGTCGAGTTATCTTAAACCGACGGACCTAATTTCAAGGTGAACGGTCATAGACTTAAACACTATTTTGGAGGGGACATACCACAAATGGTTGTCCCGGATCTCCAAACTTTCCCCATGGACCACTAAATTCGGGGTCGAGTCAGGCTCGTGACTCGGTTAACAAAAACAAGCGCTTCGTGGGTGGCAACCCATGCTTATCCTTAGTAGTATATTAGTATAATATTTATTAATAAGTGTGATGTGAGGAGGCTCGCCTCTTCCTTTCTCGTGTTTCGTGTTTTGTGTTTTATGTCCAGGATTGCCCGGATTTTGAAGACTCTCGTGCTCGTGGTTTTGTCCATCGTCCACTCGATCTTCAATCCTTCACATGCTTATATATGGGAATCCGATATCCTAGATCTTATTGATTAACGTTTATCTATTAGCATAATTAATAAACGGCTTTAGATTTGCGTAGAGACCCCTTAATATTTGGATTATGCCTTGAAATTAGTATGGGGGTGACAGTCTCACATTGAGGACAATGTGTAGTTCTAGTATGGGGGGATCTTTCGATTTGATCTTACTTGCATTTGCCTTGTCTTCACGTAACCCCGTTTTTCCACCAAAAATAGCAAAAATATGCCAAAATTTTTTTTTTTTCAAAAATAGAATAAGTGTTTAGACACATAGTTTTGTCTTTTTAAGGAATAAATTTTGACTTGATCGAGCATGTTGCGCTCTAGCTTGCCCCTTTTTCTTATTTAATTTATGCTGTTCCTTGTCTTTTATACAAGAAGCTTTATACAAAACAGCGAATTTTAGCTTGAAAAAGCCAAGAGTTTGCAAGTTTTCATGACCATAGATCAACTTATTTCCATAGTCGTGATTCAAGATGAATCATGACTCAAAGCAACAATTTATTAAGACCTTGTAACCTTATTTTAAAGAACGAAATTTTAACTGTAGAACTTTTTGCATCATCTTCATCATTATAATCATAAGTTCTTAAAGCTAGGAATGCGTTGCTTAGTTTGAACACCTACCTAGGCCTCGCTCCCTAGTAGGATATCACAACCAACGACCGGTGTTCTTAGTTTGAAAACCCACCCAGTTGCTAGCTGGTTTTGTTAGTCAAATATATATACGTAAAGAGTTATAATCCCGTAAGAATTCCTTCCAAAATACTTCTCAACCAAGAGAAATATAAAGGTAAAAATCTCACAAAAGAAAACACAATCCGTATATTTTTATCCGGGAAGTATTGTACAACTCGGGTCGTGTCCCAACGAAATCGTGAATTGAGAATTTGGAATATTCGGATTCAAGCTTAGAATGATAAAAGATATTTGATTTGTTGATTACACTACAAATGTAATAGCAAGAATTAAAAAACAATTAACTAGCACGAAAATTAAATTCACAAAACGTAATAAACGCGAGATAAAACTGAAATTTAAAAACTAAAACACAACTTTAAACAAATTTAATATCTAAAAATCACAAATTTAAAATGAAAATTTTAGGAAAAAGAATTAGAATTTTTTATGTATTTTTGAATTTTTTATGATTTTTCTAAGATTTAATGATTTATCAAAAATAAACTTTTTCTAAAAATTAACACTAAAATTTTTCTTTTATTTTTCAAAAATACTAGATTTAAAATGAAAATTAATGCAAAAAGAATTTTAATTTTTCAACTATTTTTCTATTTTTTATGATTTATCTAAGAAAAAGTAATTACCTTAAATCTATTTTAATTCCTAGAAAATACAAATTTAATGAGAAAAATATGGAAAAATGATTTTTAGAAACTACAAAGGTGCAGAAAGTTATAAAAAATAAAAGCCCTAATTTCTACTTTTTATTTTTCAACTAATTGGATTTATTAAAAATTTAACCTAATTACTAATAATACTTTTAATAATAAAAAGGAAATTAAAAGAAAATAGGAAAGACAGGGTAGAAAGTGATAAAAAGGAAAGTAGAGGGTAGGCGGGCGAAGTTCTAGAAATTTACACTCTAATGTAAACGGGCACCCTTGTACTTTTAGAAAAGAACAAAACAGACCCCGCACTTGAGCTTATTTTTGGCTTATTAAATTTTGAGAATTAGCAAAAACTTAAAACTACAAAGTTGCTTATTAGCTTAATTTTAACAACTTTAACAAAAGCACATTCCACTTTAGACCAAAGATTAAGCTGAAAAATAAGCAATTAAGTTGCTGTTCACAGAAAGTGATTGTTTTACTAGATTATTGGATTTTTGCTTATAAAGAGCTTAATTCTTGATAAAATTTGAAACTAAAAGATGCTTATTGAAGCTTAAGATGTATATTAAAAGAATCTAAGCTAAGAATAACCTGTGTTTAGCAATTTTAGAAAGAAAATGAAGATGGAAAAAGCTAAGTCTATTGGAACAGTTTTTTAGATCCTTTTTAAACTAAGCTTAACAGCTTATTTGTGGACCCTAGGTGCTGAAATTTTGAAAGTAAGCTAAACAATCTATCTAGAATCTCCCTAGGTAAAAAGCTTTGTAAAACTCTAAAAGGAAATGAGAACTTTCAAATAGAAAAATGGCAAATATTATGCTAATATTGAAAAGTGCACTTGCTGGTGCAATGTGCAGCTGATGCAAATGGCTAAGATCTCAAATGCAGTCAAATGCAGGCTCAACTTTGGAAGCTAATTCATCACCTAATGAACCTAAATGAGCACAACACACCTTTGAACCTTAAATTGCTTGTAGAAATCCTTAAACCTAAAATTCTAATTACTGAAATATACCCTGGTGCTGAATGATAGAATTTAACCCTAACTTTTGTACAAATAAACCCTAACCTCTAAAACTTGTTCTAAACTTAGTTATGTAACCACACTCAACTAAACAAAAGAGTTTGACAGGAATGTGTTGACTTTAAGAGTCAATGGTAGCTTAATCCAAACACACCTTTAAAAAAAAACTGTCAAAGCAAATTGGATTTAAAACTTGTTTAAAAACTTTTTTTAGCTTAATTTAGTTTTCAGCAGCTTATTGTAGTTTTTAGTTTTGTTAATCATTTGTATTCAAAAGCTTTGTACCTCGTTTCTTATTAATAAAATTTAAGTTTCCTTTATATCAATATCTAATTCTGTTTCTACCTTAATGCAATATGGTTTAATATGAGTTTAGAAATCACATAATAAGCTCTAATAAGCTCCTTGTACTAAATAAGCTACCTTGTATTCAGTTAAGCCCTTAAAGCTTAACTGAATCAGAACTTAACCTTATTCCACCCTAAATATACCTCAGCTTGTGTTTTGGATGATAAGCCAATTTGGGATGGGCTTATGGATACTACCAGCTTATCTTTGATAAGCTGAAGCTCGTAGATCTAAGCTTACAAAAGCTTATTTGATCCTTGTTTGAGCTAGGATCAAGGTACTTCTCCTTTTTCTTTTTTATTGCTTATTATCTGCATTTGCTTAATACTGCTTATTCTGTTCTTATGGATTGCTTATTGATGTTTAGTTATGCTTATTTAGTTTCATTATAGCTTAAAATGTTAGTTTATGGTTTGGTTTTAGTTTTAATAGAGCTCAAAATGATTCTGCCAAGTTTTTAGTTAAAACTGCCTTATTTTTAGTTAAAACTACTTATAGGACTAGATTATTATAGAGTGCTTATTTTTCCTTAGATGTTGCTTATTTGTCCTTAGTATGTCTAGTGCTTCATCTGTTTTCAACAATTAGGGGCTTATTAGGTTATGTTTAGCTTAAATTGAATTTTAAAAAGTTTAAAGAGGTGTTTGGGATAAGGTTTAAAATGGGTCAAATTGTGTTCAAGCTGTCTTTTGGCACTAAAATCAGTTTTTATAAGCCTTAATATAGTCTAAAAACTAGTTTTCATAAGTTTTAAATAGTTAATGTTAAGTTTTGTAGTATGCTTGATCTAAATCTCAAGTCTGCCTAGTCAATTTAAGTATCAAACTGCTTATTTGATAATTTCGTTAAAAATCCATTTGAAGTATGGTATTTGTGTCTGAAATTGGTTCCATAAGCATCATAGTTTACTTGTTTTGAGTCACTTGTTGATAGATCGAGTTTGTAAGCATTTTGGATCAAAATCAGTTTATGTTTGTTTATCAAAAATGGAATTCAGTTTGACTTTGTGTCATTAGAAGGTTAATTCTAGTTGATCTTTGATTAAATCTTTTTGCATTTAGCTTATTGTAGTGTGAGGTTCATCTGTTTTTAGTGTGTAGTATGTCCAAAGTGTTTTTGAGTCCTAAAAGCTTCCTTCAAAAGAGTCAATTTTCTTCAAAAGGAGCCAAAAAAGTTAGTAGTAGTCTGTCATTTTTATAAGCCCTTCTTTAGTTTATGTGTTTAGCTTATTTCTTTAAGTTTAGCTTGTTTGTATTCTTTAAGTGGGAATCTAGACCTGTGTTAAGTTTTTAGCTTTTTCTTTTAGCTTATGTGTCCTTAATCTTAGCTCTAAATCTGTTAAAATGTCCTTTAAGCTTTTGACTTAGTTATCTGTCTTATTACCCCTTTTGATGTCTTTAGCTTATTAAGCTTGCTTTTGCCTAATAGTTTTCTTTTAGCTTATTTAGTCAAGCTTAGGATCTGTGTTTAGCTTTTTGGTTTTGCATTAGCTTATTTAGTCCTTTAGTTTAAGTAGTTATAGCTTATTAAGCCATTATTCTTGATTTTCTAAATCTGTCTCTTTGCATTGCTTATTTCTGGCTTATTCTTAGGTTCTGAAAAAAGTGTCTTAATTAAAGTTGCTTATTTTCTTAGTATTAAGCTTTTTCAAAAATAGAAATTGCAAATAAAAATGATAGGGCGTTTGCCGTAGTGGGAGGACTCGAACTCAAGCCCTCAACCTTAACTACAAACACCCTTACCACTGCGCCCTTGGATCTTTTCTATTAGACCTTGGGGCAGTTTAGTATTTAAGGGTATTTGTAGCTTTAAGCTTTAAGCCCTTATTGCTTATTTGCAGCTTATTTAGATAAGCTGTGTGGTTTATTTTATTTTTCCTAGGATTAGAATTATCTTCAGTATTTTTAGTAAATTTTTCAGAATTTTCCAATTTAGTTTAGTATATTTAATAATATTTTTAGGTTAAATTAGTTTTTAATTCATAAATAAAAAAAATATATATATATAGTTCCTCTTTCTAAAATTATTTTCAGTCATTTAGGATTCATAAAAAAATAAAAAAAAAATGTTTTAGGGTTAAATTTTAATAGGTTAGGTATTTAGTCGCGTTTTTAAATTCCCGTTAATGTTTTTAGTTAAAATCTTTAGTTGCCTTAATTGTTGTTTGCCTTTACATGTTTTTGCATTTATATTTGTAGACGTAGGAAACCAAAATAAAAAAAAATCTTGATCTATTCAAATCACTCGATCACGAACGTAACCGATTCTCAATTCACGCTTCGTCGAGAAAACGACCCGGGAGGTTTTGAACTTTACTTTGGATAAAAGTAATATTCTTAAATCCTTATGGAATACTTATTACTATGCTATTATTGATATTATCCTTATATACGTATTTGGAGACCAATCAATGACGATCACACGTCAAGTAGTCAATAGAATTAGGACAACTCTTCCATTAAATTATAGTAATATTTAACCAATCTGCTGATATTAGCGCATCTTATTTTACAATTACTAGTTGTGCACACTATGTATCTATCAATCTGCTGATGTAGACATAGGCCTGTTTGGCAAGGAGATTAAGCGTTTTAGAGCTAGAAGCTTTTACCTTTAAGAAATAAGCATCTTCACATTAGAGATAGCTTTGTTTGGTTAGTGAAACATGATCATTTTTTTGTGGCAACTAAATATCTCATTATATATATATATGCTACAAAAATATCCCACATATCCTAGACGTGACTTGTACCCACAACCATTTGGTTTGGGACCACAAGCACATAATATGGGGTAACTCTGGGTCACGAGGCCTTTGATGCGCAGATAATTATAACAAGCATGTTATCTTACAAAAATTAACTTTAATATTTGTACCATCATCGTACCCTTGCAAAGTAGCAACATATGTACTTTTGCAATATATAATTATAGCTACAACAACTTCGATCACCAAACACTATTATAAAACAAAAAAAACTACAACTCGTACCAATCGTTACCGGTTATCAGCCTATAACTTACAATTAATCTGCTATCACTTACACCAACAACTACTGTTTACGGCTAGTGTTGCCGAACATACCCATGGTATTCATTTGGAAGGGTATATATTAATAGATCACAATATTATTTATAAACAATAAAGTGTAATCGAAGACGACACTGAAAGTTCAATAGGACAGGAATGAGACAATTAGGCTATACTAATCAAACAGTAAATGCTCCAGAAAAAGAATTAGCATTTGTACGTCAAGTGTTGCAATTCGGCAAGGTTAATATAAATATAAGGATGGTTTAGCCTTTTAGGGACCATCATAGACATTATTTGGCAAGCAAAATACAGAAACAATTATTGAGTACATAAAAAGAAAGGGACATAATGGAAAACATATTATGGTACAACCAAATCAAGGGGCACTACTATGGCCGGCTTAAAATACTAAATAAGATCAGATTAAGCCATTAAACTAAGAATTATGTAGCTTTTAGAATGACTCATGTCGTACAAACTCTTGATCATTGATGCATTATATATATGTATCACATACATCAGATCGTACATTAATTGACGTTTACGTGCGTCAAATATTTTCATAAGAAGAACAAACTTGTTGCAATATCTGATCTTGCTACAGGCCATTCACAAGCATGGCAATGATGAACATTGATGGTACAATTATAGGGAAGTTTAGAACTAACACCAAACACAAGTATTGATATAAGATAATTATATGGTTTTGAGAAACTAAAGATAGAGCGGAAAAGGTCTTAATTTTTATCATCATAGTTAATATGTTGACCTCATGAAAAATATTTCACATGGTGGTTTTTAATTTTTGTTTTTCGAACATCGATTGATATGTAAAAGTGGCTTAGCAAGTGGCTAGGCCAATGAAAACAAGCGATTACAAAGATTTGGATATAGCGTTACAAGGGTTATCAAACCACTCTATCAATTAAACGAATGTCTTTCCCCCTAGAGTGAATCTAAGAATAACTGATGTCTTTGAAGATTAAGTCTTTCCTTGGCTTTTTTAGTGCGAAGATCATGTCATTCCTGTGTCTCCTCAGTAGCCACAATGTGGTTTGAATTACCACATGGAAGAACTTTGTGTTGGGGTGCGGTTGTGAGATGCGATTTGTGAAGTTTAACAAGTCACTGAGGTTCAAGATGATGACGTTAATTATGAAGTCCTCACCAGTTAAGAACAGCAGCCCATAAGTCTTTTGCAACTCCACGTACACTCACGCGCCAAATTACGATCATCACAATCTAACGCCTCACACTTTTGATCCCAATAACGCCGTTTAAACTTCTAAAAATTCTCTCTCCCCTTAACCGTTTTTCCTGCCATTTCCCTCCATCAAACTTCGATTAATCGCTTCATATTACATGATTAACATAGCCTCTGTCTAATCCGATTACATTTTTGAAATCAGACGATTAAGCCGCATACAACAGTATCATTTTCCCCAATTTTCAAGATATTTTACGATTTTTCGAAATTAGTAATTTTGGCGCCAAATTCTGTTTGTGGATTATGCTTGTCATTTGTGTTTCTAATGGATTCATTGGAGTTGTTTGTATGTTTATTGTGAGTTTGTGTTGAAGTAATTGTAGTTTTTTCATTCCTAATTGATTGTACCCATTCTGATTGAAACCCTAATTGGAAAATGAGATCTAAAAGGGATCAAAAGATTCCACAGAATCTTGAGGATTTTGTACATAATATTAATACTAGGAAAACAAAAAACAAGAAAAATGCATCAAAAAATAAGTGGATATATTAAAGTGAATTTAGGTGAGAATGTTAATGAGAACAGAGATAATGGGGTAATTAGGTTTGACGGGGAAAGGGTGGTGCATGAAGGTAGCAATGAAATGAGTATGGGAGATGAAGAGTTGAATGGGAAGAAAAGATTCAATAGGGATTTAAATGGTGCTCTATAACACCTTGTGTTTTAGGTCAATGTACGACATTATGTATTGCACAATTTATTTTTAGGGTTTTACGCGTTTTCTCTTAAACCGTAAACGTTAAGTTAAATCGCGTAAACTAAAAATGATCATTCAATGTAAACGGGTATTAAACGATTAAATATTTACATCAAGCAAGTGTTATATGATTATTATGAGGATAATTAATAACTTTGTTCATCTTATTTTTATTGGCTACGTAAAATGCTTACGTTTCGCGATAAAACGCGTTTCGGCATTCCCGGAAGCACCAAAACCTAACTACGCTTAAACGAATATCTACGATTATACCCAATACCTAAAATAATCAATATAACATCACATGAGAGCCTATGTGGCCGGATTTATAAGGATAGGACCAAGAAAAATATCTAGTCCAAAGTATCTTCCTTGAATTCATGGGATGATTCCATTTTAGGGAACCAAACACTTACACCTTGTAAGAACCCACTCCCCTCCCCTATGGGATCTTACACAATTACACATGAGTTAAATCAAGTAACCATGCGTTACACGTATACTTCAGATATATTCACTATAAAACGCTAGCAACTAACACAACACAGACTTTCATATTAACAAACATGTCAAAATCACAAACAAACACCCCACTTTCACCTTCTCTATATCACCACGAGCCACAACAACCCTCTCAAAAATTCTAAAACTCCATAGCACACATTTTCTATCATATAATACAAAGACCATACACAACATCAATATCTAAGGTAACATCTAAGGTGTTTAAATCACAGTACAGGTACTACACCATTTGCAAGCATAAGGAGAACACAAGCGAAAAAACACGAAGAAAGGGTTTACACTTGAGACAAATTAGGCAGCTTCTCACATACTATATTTTCAATCGACCAAGGCTGTTCTAATACGACCAAGAAGGTGACGCGATTGTTATTAAATTCTCTCACTCAAACCATACAAAAGGATTATATATAAAAGCTACTAATCCACTGTCTCATAACTTCACAATTTTTATGTGTTACATACATGATTACAATATTTAGTAAATCACCATTTAGGGTACTTTTGCAATATAGTAAAGAATTTCTTTTACTTCTAATGATCATTGCGTTTTGTCTACACACTTATTTACCATGTCCATCAATGGATCGATAAATAATTAGTCTACAAAGGACAATGTATACAACGTATTTCATATAACATGTTGGTACAGTACTACAACAATAGTACATAAAGTGACAAATTAGTATTCTAAAAAGTCCTAAAAACAACTTTCAAACACATTTACTGGAAACAACATACTTACATGGGCTGCGTTCTTAAAATTCGAAATTTACATATACATGTCTTACTCTATGACTTACAATCAAAATACTACAATATTCACAAGATCGAGGTCATAACAAGACTCGTAAAAACCGATTAAGTACACGAAGAAGAATACGCCCTACTTTATCAAGTTTATCGATAGTTCATACATTTCATAAAACAACTTTTATAAAAAATTACTCATTCACACCGTAACTACTAAACTTCAATAAACAATCACATACTATGATACACAACATTTCAATCTTACAAGAACCTGTGTTCAAAAGAATCGCTAAAAACGGAGCCTATAACACGAAATAAAGAACACGGCAAAAACAGAGTCATTATCTAAATACGTTAATTCGCGAAGTATAGCGACAACACGATAATATAAGCTGTTTATGAACAGTATAAACACTATTCATCACAAATCTCAAAAACCTAAAACTATGATTTTTGATCATACGTCTTATACAATAAGCGTGGCGTAAGAAACGCGAGAAACGGGCTTAAAACGCACAAAGTTATGTCATTTTACTAAAGCTTAATTATAAAACGTTTTACTTTATAATAACGATTTTTACTTAAACAAATAGATGGTGATATAGCTATATATATATATATATATATATATATATATATATATATATATAATATTATATTATATATAACATAATATATATATATATAATGTGTTTTCATTAGCTATCAAAGTGCTATAGTACTAGGGAATTTCAGAATGAGGCTTCTTCAGATGGTATATCGACGAGTTGTTGGATTTACGATTTAAAGTGTCCTAACTCCTCGTACGTCATGTCATGACCTCTTAAATTATGATAGCCCGAACGATAGTACGATGATAACTATATAGGATTATATACATTGTTGTTAACAACATACTTGATTACTGATTCGACCTATATTAACTAGGTTGCATTTCGAGCGTTAGTGTGACGAGTTTTTACTTGGGATATTTGTTTCAGTTTACTCACTCAACGTAGAGTTCATAGCCCCATGTTTTACAATTATTTAAAAGTACAAGTTTTTTGGGGTGAGAAACAATATGCAGTTTTTACAAATGGACGCAAGTGTACAATTTATCAGATTCACGTTTTGCTAAGTAGATAACCCACGAATGCCCCATAAATTATAAACTGTAAATTACGAATGTGAGCGCGCATGATATATAGATAATCTATTTGGGATGGACCTCACCCTTCGGGTGACTAGCTATCACTGGAACGAACGATAGTCATGTCGGATAACTAGATAGTTACGGGTTGAACATCTTCACGGCAATGTAGGCAATATTTTATATATTGTTATTACAATTATGTCGAGCTTCGTGTCATGAGCTTAGTGTAAACGTAATTACATTTTTTGTGATGTCTCATCTGTTGCAATTCACTGGCTAAAGTGTCTCCTTCTGCGGTCCTACATATATCATTTACATAACCTATGACATTCACCAACTTTAAGATTGACGTTTTTAAACTGCTCAGTTTTCAGTCATTAAGCAACACGAGGTGACGAACATGATACATTTGAGTGGTTATATAATGAAGTCATGATTAAAGATTAGTACGACATTATATTCATTTGGTATCTGTATATGAGCTGGAAATCTTTTGGCGAGTCAAAAAATCATAACTAGTAAAGCTTCACAGCTTTTGTAACAAGAACATACTTTTTATTAAATCCAATGTATCCATGTTACTTAAACGACTTTTGGCAATATCTTATATTATCTTGACGTTGTTTATTATCTTGTGTTGTTGATCTGAGAAGTAACACGCCCCGGACCCTTATTCCGTTGCGACCCTATTTGGGGGTGTTACATGCTTAGTTTCCTTCAATTAATAGTATGGATGGTAATAAGAATCGAGTAAATGAGGGAGTAAAGGATTGTTTGGATAAGGAGAGTAGATGCCATAGTGGCAATGGCAACAAGGATAATGCTGATGGAAATGAAGCAATGAATGGAGGAACTGATACTGCAATCAGCAAAAATGAAGGAGTTGGAGAAGGAAATGAAAAGGAGGAAAGTGATAATAGCAGTGCTACCAAGTTTTTGGCTAAGAATTTATTTGACATTGTGAACCCATCTAGATTGGATAATAAGCTGATTAATGTCCCCACTAGAGTAAGGAAAAATGGAGATGATGTTGTCATATTTGATGATGAGATAATTGAATTAGGAAGTAAGAAATGGAATCTGACTCTGTGTGGATAATTCATTGGGTGCAATATGGTATTTAATGAGGCTAGATATCACATTAGGAGAATGTGGAGTAGACTAGGACTGAGAGAGGTAATTGCTGAGAATGGTGTATTCTATTTCAAATTTCAGGATGAGTAAGGGATAAAAGAAGTGATCAATAATGGACCATGGATGGTGAAAAACAAACATGTGGTAGTTCAAAAGTGGAGTATTGATATGTGCATTGATAAAGCTGAGACAAAACAGTTACCAGTATGGGTAAAAATAATGAATGTTCCAATGAAGGCTTGGAGTGTAAAGGGAATCAGTGCCTTAGCAAGTAGCATAGGGAAACCTATTGTCACACCCCGCCAATGGCGAAAACTCAGGAATGAAACATAATGATCAATCATAACACAAGATATAAAATATAGAAAACTACAATGCATAAACTTCAAGTGCTATGAAGACCATCAACCTCGAACAACCTCGAGTGATGTCCCAAATCGCAACTAAAATCCACAATCTCTTACAATTATTCAAATGCCCACACAAGGGTCCATAATCCAAACTTAATCCAAAACATCCCAATACTAAAATCAAACAACAAGCAAGCAAGACTTCACAAGAAAATCCACTCGGGATACTTCTAAGCCTGCTATCACAATCACCCAACTATTCCTCTTTCACTTCACCTGAAAATGATACTCGAAAACGTCAACAATAATGTTGGTGAGCTCGCATGTTTGACCTTAAACCCAAAAGTTGTGCCAATATTTCAACAGTGGACAATAGTGCTATATGACAATGAATATATGTAAACAACCTTAGCATCACCGCTAATCAATAACCATATGTCACTTACGCACCTAAAAGGCCTACCAGCTGGAGCACTAAAATTAAGGCATGACCACGCACAAATCTGGGTAGGCGTACCCATCCGCTCCAATAATTACACAAATACTGGGTAGGCGTACCCATCCGCTCAAAACAATCATACAACACATAATATTCACATAGCAGTCATACGCATATAACCTGTCCCAAAAACAAAACCACATTTCGCACAAATCAATTCAAAACATTTCAAAACACATTTGAGTATCATTTTCTCCCAACGAAAAAACAGTAAAAAGTGAGGCTACGAAAACTCACCTAAAGCAAGTCTTTTGCAACCAAATCTCAATCACACAAGAAATGCAACGACGCCCGCACACGACCTAGTCCAGTTAATGTCCCAATTTAATTATCCAATTCCAAAATAATCTTCACGTTTGATGCATAGAGTTTAGACGCGTTGTACAATTACCCAAAACAATTTAGTGGTGTGATGGTTGACTACGTATTTTCACAATCATATCAATCTCATTCCCCGATAATACATACTTATACTATTTAGAGAAAATAGATAAGTAATATAAGTAAATATTTATAATTACTAATTATGAATATATCTCGACAAGTCTATTCGGTAACCTTAGTCACTTCAAAATAATCATAATACGGTTGAAATTGAAACGTTTACTCATAGTAAACATATTCGAGAAGTTTCGAGAAAAATTATATTTTTCGTCTTTTAGTGAATTTATTAAATAAATAAAATAATTAAATAATATTTTATTATTTAAAAATCAAAAATCATGTTTTAAGGAAAATTTCTAAGTATAAACTTTTTACGAAATTTCGACATGACCCGTACGCCCATACAACGTTTTTCAAGGTTTCAAACCTTATTATCAACACTTTTCATAAATTCGACACTTTTTGACAAAATTCCAAAACATCAATCTCATACGTTTACTAAAATGTTTTTCCCAAAATATCGTTTAATATCACTTCGTAAATACATTTTCACTTTCAAAAGTCCGTCAAAACTCTCATAACGACTAAATATCGCTTATTGGGCTTTAAGGCTAACAAGAGTCCATTAAGATATTTATAAGTCCAAAATACAATCCAAGTCCAAAACCAATGTCCATTTACATACATAAGCTTATACCAATAAGTAGAAAATAATCCAGACCATAATAAGCCCTCCCATTAAGCCACAACTTAAATAGACTTATTGGGTCGTGAGCTCATAAGCTTCAAAATACGTATATTAGGCTTGAAAATAAGCTAATAAGCTGCGTATCACATTTGGTTACTACCATAAGCCTCAAAAATAGTTCACAACATACGTCATAACACAAAAATAATCAAAATCATTTTTCTAATGATTTTGGGAATTGTTCGTGGCCTATAAGCCCAAAATAAGCCAAGAAATAGCTTAAAAATAAGCCCGAATAAGCTATACAAGCTACTATATAAAATAAGCATTCTAACATCATATATTATTCAACCATCACGACCACAACATCAAAACTACAAAAACCCTTATTTTTCTTTTTAAAACCCACGAACCAAACACCGTCTTTTTATTCGTTTCGCTCCTAAAAATCGATTTTCACAACGATAAACTTATACAACTAACATGTATGCATCAAAATAAACCCAAAAGGACAAACAAAATATAAATTTGAAAACTTACAAGAAAATCTTCAAAAATGTATATTTCGACACCAACCGGACAACCCAAACGTTGTTTAAATGAACACCCAAACACTCGTATCAACCCGGAATATCACGTTCTCGATCAAAGTTGGAAAATTTATGATGTTTTGTGGTGGAGGTTGGTGGACGAACCAATACACACACACAAGTGTGTGTGTTATTTTTTTGAAAATGAAATGATAATGAATGAAATGGTGGTAGATACATGGAATATATTTGTACAAGCTCTAGACAACTATGCTAAAAAGAAGCCTCCTTGTCCCTCTTAACCACCTTGACCGGATATGGCATCCTATGGGGTGTCGGGTCTTTCTTTTCGTGTCGGGATCACTTAAATACTCGTAAAACTCAACCGTAAAATTTACCCCAAAGTTAATTAGCATTTTTATTCACCTTAAAAATAATTTTCCATTAACCTAGAGTATTTACATGACATATTTACACTTTACACATTTCAAAACTCATTTGGACATTAACGGACGTATCGGGCTCATTTTTTGGCATTTCTCAAAATTCACGGGTCAAACCACCCGAAATACAAATAACACAATAATACCTTCCAAAAGGAATTATTAATCACAATAAACCACAATTCAACACAATTCTCATAAAAATCATTACCGTCAACATGGTATAAAATCTGAATAAATTGACAAAAGTCAAATAGTCAAAGGACTATAAATGAAATATTCAGAACACAAAAAGGACAAAGGTTACACCTATCATAATGGATGAGGTTACTACAAAGTTGTGTGTTACTGGAGTTGGAAGAATTGGTTTTGCTAGGGTATTTGTTGAGATTGATGCTGAGAAAGGAATTAAGGATAGAATTGAAATCATGTACAGAATTAACGATGTTGTTACAGGAACTAAGAAGAGTGTGGATTTGGAATATTCCTGGACTCCAAGTATCTGCTCTCAATGCAAAGTTTTTGTGCACACAGGTAGTTATTGCAAAACAAAGAACAAAAATGTAATTAATGTGGATAAAATAAAGGAAAATAGGAATGGGTTCAAGGAGGTCCAGAATAGGAGATATGGAAGGGAAGGTTTTGTGATGAATAGAAGAACAGAGGCACAAAATTGACAGAAAGGTAAAATATGGAATGAAGGATGATTTGGGAATATGAACAACAAATGGCAACAAAACAATATATTTGAATATAGGAGGAGAATGGAAAATGAAGTTAAGGAAAAGGATGTACATGGTGGAACAGACAAAAATTATAGAATTAATGAAATAAATAATAAGAATTAGAAGGCCAATGATAGGCAAAAAGAGTTTAAGGACAGTCAAAAGATACAGGAGAAATGATCAACTAGTAAGGAAAGTAACAATGAAGGAGGAATATTAGATCTAATAGGTTCACTTTATTAGATTCTTTGGTTAGTGAAAAGGAGTTAGTGCCAACTACAGACAAAAGGAAAATAGTGGATGAATTTTTGCATAAGAAATAGGAAATAAACAACATGGAAATGAATGATTGGAGTGATGAAATGAAAAGGTATTATAGGGATAAGAAAGAGTTTTTTGATGCAGTAAAAGAGATGGAAGAGAATGAAGATGTATTGGATGAGAATGATGATGTAGAGAATATTGTATTGAGGAATAAAGTAGAGGGGGTAGGGGGTGTCCTATTTTAGGAATTCTGTGACACCCTATCTCTATTGAATTAGTATTAGTATTGTAGTTTAGAATTAGTTTTTTTAGTTAGTGTGTGCAGTTTGTGTGAATAAAAACAGATAGAGTGTATACTGAGAAAAAGAATTAAGAGAATTTTGTGAGATAAAAGCAGAAAGAGAGTTGTGTGTTAATAAAAACAGGTAGATTGTACAAGTGAGTAAAAAGAATTAAGAGAATTAAGAGAAAAACAAAGAAGAGAGGTTTTTAAAATTTGAGTGGAAAATAGACAGAGTGATCAAGTGAGTAAAAGAATTAAGAGATTGTGTGAGATAAAAAACAGATAGAGAACTGTGTGACAAAAACAGATAGAGTGATAAAGTGAGAAAAAGAATTGAGAGATTTGGGAGGAAAATTAGAAAAGAGAGGAATCATAAAAATAGGCAAAGTGCTTGGGAGAAAAAGAATTGAGAGAAAGTGAGCAAAAACAGATAGAGAGGATTGCTTTTATTTTATGAAAATAGATTTGAATTTTGGTACTTGGAATATTAGAGGCTTGTGCAGCTATTCTGATGAACAAAGGAAGTGAAAAAGATAATTCAAGAGGAAGGTTTACAGTTATGTGCTATTCTGGAAACCCATGTCAAATTCAAGAATATTAAGAAGACATGTGAAAATGTCTTTGGAGACTGGTGTGAAGACTAAAGAATCGTTGTAAGCTCAGACTGTTTAGATCTATATATAGGAAAAATAACAATGAACATAAAAGAATGCATAGCGGAAATGGCATAATGAACAAAGTTATTTTTACAAGGTTTTTCATTCATATTATTTACTATTCGCCCCAATTCTAGATGATCAATTCTAGAACAGTTACTCTAACTAGTAACAGGATCAATGAAACATTGATCTTGAGGCTATAACACTTATTCTAGGCGTTTACAATGAACCACACGCCTAGAACACACACACACACCCCTTTAGTCGACTACATTTTCTGTGCATACATAAACTACACGACCTAATATCTCTTTATATAGTAGATATTATCTAGGTTTACACAGGATAAGAACAAATATAATTAGGAAACAAATAAAATCTTCCTAACTTTTATCTTTATATTCTATATCTTTTATCTTCTTAAGGAGATTTTTTAGAATCTTTAAAATCTTCCATCTTTTGAAGAATTCCAGGTTTGCATTTAAGTTCTTCTTGTTTCATTCTTTTATTTATATTGTCTCATCAAATCAATAATTCCCAACAATCTTCCCCTATTTAATGATGACAAAACAATCAAAGTCGTGTATGAACTTCATCATAAAGCCTTTAATCAAAGCTTCCCCTGAAGTTGAGATGTAATCATCTCCATAAATGAAACAAAACTTCCCCTTAAGTAGATTTCCTTTGTACAATGCCACACCAAGGATCTATAAGTTGCCAATTGTACCTGTTAACATCTTCTTCCCCTTTTTGTCATAATCCAATAGGGGACTTATGAATATAAGCAACTTTGATCTTGACCACTACAAACCAATATCACACTTCTAATCCAAGCCTTTTAACTCCTTAAATTACCCACCATTAAGCACAATAAGAAAAATAAACTTGAGTAATATAAACTCACACTAGCAGTAGTAATAATGATTAGCAGTAGTAAAAACCTTCACCTCAATGATGCATGTAAATGGTTAAACATTTTTGACAATAAGCTTCCCCTGAAACCCATATGTTAACCATTTCTTGAATCTTCAATTTTGTAGGCTCTATGTAATGATTACTGATGAAGAAAACTAAGTATAACGAACTTGATGCTGAAGTAGAATAACCCAAACTTGTGTCTTATATCTTGTACTATCCACGTGACATCAAACTTATAAATAAATCTGTGAAATATAAGTAGATCGCAATCTCTTGACAAAAATCCTCATCTTCTATGAGACACATAACCAAAGTGATAGCAAATGTGAGCATTGAGCACCATAAATTTATAGATCACACACCTTTGCTAGATTTTGACAAGTCTTCATCACATCGTTTCTAAGCACGAACAAGTTATCTTCAAAGTGTAACACCCACTTTAAGATATGATAAAACACAAACCCAAATAATTCCACTTCACCTTCAAATATGTGATAAACAATCCTCTCCGTAATCAATTAAACTAAGAAATCCAAAAACGAGCCTTTTAATCATTTAATACCAACCAATAATCAAACTGTGTATGATTTCCGAGAACCAAATCATGCATTCTGCCCGATATCAGATAGAACTAGCAGTTGTAAATCCTTCTAGCAGTATTAACTTTCTTTAATCCCAATGCTAGTAGTACAAAGTTTCAACAGACAGTACTAACTCTCTATGCCAGCAGTACAACGTATGAACGAACAGTACAAACCTTTTGAACATACGACTGTTGTAAACAACCAAGCTCTTAATCTTTTCTTTGTTTGCTTTGGCAGTACTAATTAGAAACTGGCAGTACTAAAATATATGGGCAGTACAAACTTGTTATGGCAGTATTGACACAAAAGCATGACATGTATTGAGCTGCACAAAGTATATTAGGAGCATATTGACATACCAATAAATACCATAATCATGAAAAATGCATCTTAAAGAAACCAAACCCGTGAAGACCTTGAGCTTCCTTAATTCCTTGTTGAAATCATTGACAACCAGAAACCCATGATCCTTACAAGCGTCCTTCTTGATTAACAAGCAATAAGTCACGAGAATCTTTGATAAATCACATCTTCAAAGAGACCTTTGTTATACCTGCTGCTTTTTCTTTGTCAAATATCGTACTTCATCTATTTGAACCCTTTGTTGAAACTAATTATAAAGTCCAAGTATGTTAGGGTTTTAGAAAAACCTAAATCAGTCAGCCTATATAATAATGTATGCATGATTTTAAGAGTGCCAAGATTTATATGTCGACTTTAATTAGGGTTTTAGGGTTATCACAAGTTCCCTTTTGATCTCCTTGCTTGAAACCTGATCACCAATCCACCTTGTGTCGACTAGTATTAACCAAAAACTCTAATAGAGAGTGTTTCGTTTATTAACTTTATTCAGTGACACACACACAAATCAACACATTAGATAATCATTAATGAGCATCAGATTGGAATGAAGAAGTTACCGACTTACACATGTTTTGTTTGTACCGAATTAGGGTTTATAAAAACCCTAGTTTTACCGAATTCCAGTTCACCGAAAAAGAAAATATGAACCGAATTTGAAGATTACCAAAAACAGAAAATTCTAACCTTCTTTTCTTCATAAATTTGACCATAAAACACCTTGTAGATCCTAGATCAAGAGCCCCATGGCTCTGATACCAATTGTGAAGACTAAAGAATCGTTGTAAGCTTAGATTGTTTAGATCTATATCTAGGAAAAATAACAGTGAACGTGAAAGAATGCATAGCGGAAATAGCATAATGAACAAAGTTATTTTTACAAGGTTTTTCATTCATATTATTCACTATTCGCCCCAATTCTAGATGATCAATTCTAGAACATTTACTCTAACTAGTAATAGGATCAATAAAATATTAATCTTGAGGCTACAACACTCATTCTAGGCGTTTACAATGAACCACGCGCTTAGAACACACACGCACCTTTAGTCGACTACATTTTATGTGCACACATAAACTACACGACCTAATGTCTTTTTATATAGTAGAGATCATCTAGGTTTACAAAGGATAAGAACAAATATAATTAGGAAACAAATAATATCTTCCAAACTTTTATCTTTATCTTTTATATCTTTTATCTTCTTAAGGAGATCTTTTAGAATCTTCAAAATCTTCCATCTTTTGAAGAATTCCAGCTTCGCATTTAAGTCCTCCTTGTTTTATTCTTTTATTTATTTTTTCTTATCAAATCAATAATTCCCAACAACTGGGAATACATAACAAATGATGAAGAGAATAACAAAGGATGCATAATTATGATTGGCTGGAACAATAGGAAGATTCAGGCTTGGATGATTTCTCAATCAAGACAAAGCATTTTCCTAATGGTTGAAACCATTGATAAGAAGTCCAAGTTTTTCTGTACTGTGATCTATGCCAGTAACTCAAGAATAGAAAGAAGGAAATTATGAAAAGACTTAGAAATCCAAAATATAATTATTTGTGGAATACCTTGGGTCATTCTAGGTAATTTTAATGTTACACTAAAAGTATCTGAACATTTACATGGAAGTGCTAATCCTTCTAGTGAAATGACAGAATTTCAAGATTGTATTAATGGAATTGAAGTTGAGGATCTTCATAGTGAAGGATTTCATTATAGATGGACAAAAAGTTTAAAGAATCCAAAATGTAGAACCTTAAAGAAAATGGATAGAGTAATGTTAAATGAGGCCTTTATGGAAAAATATCAACATGCTCATGGGATATTTCTTCCATATATGATTTCTGATCATTCCCCTATTATAGTGAGGATTCCTAATGGTGTTCAAAAAACAAAAGAGTTCATTCAGATTTTCTAATTTCATAACAGATTAAGACGAGTTCTTGCCAACAGTAAGGAGTGTTTGGAATAAGAGAATTTAGGGACATACTATGTATAAAGTGGTCCAAAAAATGAAGGCTCTTAAAAAGAAGCTTAAACTACTTAACTGGAGGAATGGGAATGTTTTTGAAAGGGGAGAGGAGTTAAGAAAGAAAGTAAAGGAAAGTCAAAATGAAGTTGATATGTTTCCTCATGATGAAAAAGTAAAAGAAAATAGTTGTATGATTTTGAAAGAATACCAAGAAGCTATTCAAGATGAATATAGTCTGTTATGTCAAAAAGCAAAAGTTGAATGGCTTAAAGAGGGGGGATAGAAATACTGCATATTTGTATAAAACCTTAAAGGAGAGGGTACACAGAGGAAGGATAATGACCATAAGGAATGAATAAGGGGTTAGATTTGAAAATGATGAGGTTCCAGCTCAAATTGTTAAGCATTTTGAAGAATTTATTGGTAAAAGTAGTCAAGTACTAAACCTATCTTGTAGAAACAACATTTTTAGAACAAAGTTGTCTCCTGAAGAAGCTTTAGAAATGGTGAGACCAATATGTGATCCTGAAATAAAAAATGCTATGTTTGAAATTTAGGACTCTAAGGCACCTAAGCCTGATGGATACACCTCAAGGTTCTACAAGACTACTTGGAGCATAGTTGGTAAAGAAGTAAGTCAAGCTATGAGGGAATTCGTTAATACAGGAAAACTATTGGGGGAGGTAAATGCAACACTTATTTCACTTGTTCCAAAGATTCCTATTCCTGGTAAAGTCACAGACTTTAGACCCATTGCATGCTGTAATGTAATGTATAAATGTATTAGCAAGATTATGACTAATAGACTTAAAGGAGTGCTTGGAAAGTTAGTAAATGAAAATCAAAGTGCTTTTATAAGTGGAAGGCAGATTACATATAATATTCTATTAGCTCAAGAGCTCTTTAGAGGCTATAATAGGAAGCAACATGTTAAAAAAGCAACCTTCAAAATTGATCTACAAAAAGCCTATGATACCATTAGTTAGGATTTTCTTAAGGATGTGTTGGATAATGACATGTGTGACCTCTGCTAAGTTCTCAATCAACATAAATGGTGAAAGAGTTGGTTACTTTAAAGAGGGTAGGGGTTTGAGACAAGGGGACCCTATCTCTTTATATTTGTTTACCTTAGTGATGGAAGTCCTGAATTTGATAATTAGGAAGAACATTGAGGAAAATGCAGAGTTTAAATACTACTATGGGTGCAAAAAATTAGAAATAACACACTTGCGTTTTGCTGATGATCTTCTTGTGTTTTGTCATGGGGACTGTGCGTCAGTAAGGATAATGAAGAAGTCTCTGGATGAATTTAGCAGTTTTTCTGGTTTATTACCAAATATGCAGAAGATTACATTATTCTTTGGAGGATTATCAAATGATGAGCAACAGAATATTCTAAACATTATTCCTTTTTCAGTTGGGAAGCTTCTTGTGAGGTATTTGGGTATTCCACTTATAACTAAGCAGATAAGCATAAATGATTGCAAGCCTTTAGTGAATAAAGTAAAAACTAAGATTAATGATTGGAAAAATAAATCATTATCTTATGCTGGAAGGGTACAACTTATAGAATCTGTTCTGAATTCTATGCAAAACTATTGGGCTTCAGTTTTTCTTCTCCTTAAACAGGTCATTTATGAGATAGATAAAATGTTGAAAGGTTTCCTATGGTGTCAGGAGCGAATCCAGAGCATTAAGTCATGAGGTGCATAGAATGTTTAGTACGAGTATAAAAGAAAAAAAGGACTAAAATGTACGATTTCATTAAAATTAAAATTTTAACATATCTGACAAATTAAATAAAACAAGTATTTATGTAACACATAATTTTGGGATCGGGTTCATTTTGAAGAAATCGAGATTTTTAGCAAATATATACACTACGCGACAAAATTCCATCGGGTTCCCATGCACCCCTAGGAACCCCTAGCTCCGCCCCTGTATGGTGTCAAGGTGATCTCTCTAAAGGGAAAGCCATGGTATCATAGAATGCAGTATGCAAGCCTAAATACCAAGGTGGGATGAGTTTAAAGAATTTAGGTATGTAGAATGAGGTCTTAATGACCAAACATCTATGGAATGTAGCAACAAAAAAGGACACACTGTGGGTTAAATGGATTATTGTGGAGAAGTTAAAAGGAAAAAGCATATGGGAAGTTCAAAGTGATTGTAATAGCAGTGTAGGTTTGAAGAACATATTGAGCCTAAGAGACAAAAACAAAGAACATATTTGGTGGAAAATAAGAAATGGAAGGTCTGTTAATGTGTGGCATGACAGATGGTGTTCTGTTAGTCCTTTAAGTGGTTTTATTGAAGCAAGAGATATCTATGATGCAAGGCTAAGCAACAATTGCACAGTTAGTGAAGTAATTCAGGAAGGAAGATGGTTATGGCTAGAAGAATGAAGTAACGATTTTGAAGAATTAAGGCAAGTTCAAATTCCTGATCTAAATGATGGGAATGAGGATACTGCAGTATGGGTAGCCAGTAATGGACAAGAACAAAAGTTCAAAATCAGTAATGTTTGGAAAGAGAGGATAAATAATGGTACAAAAGTTGATTGGTACTCTATGGTATGGTTTGCTCAATCAATACCAAGACATACTTTTGTTATCTGGCTAACCATTCAAAAGAGATTAATGACACAGTGATAAGCTGCTGGTTTGGAGACCAAATGAGGATTTTAAATGTGCTCTATGCAACAAATGCCCTGATTTACACAATCACCTATTCTTTACATGTGAGTTTTCAAAGGAAATTTGGAATGAACTTCTCAAAAAGTTAAATGTGAGACTATTTGGATGCTAGGATAAATCATTGATGAGATGAAGGCTTTGCCAGCAAAAAGGGATATATGGAGTATAGTTAGAAGGCTTGTATGTGAGGTTGCAGTGTATTAGAAATGGCAAGAGAGGAATAATAGACTATTCAAGAATGAAAAAAGAGAAAGCAAAACAGTCCTCAATATAGCTAAGGAAGCAGTGGGAATGAAGCTCATGGGGCTGAAAGTTAAGGAATCCAAGACGGTTAAAGAAGTAGAGGAAAGGTGGAATGTCAAGATGCAAAGAAGATACTAAAAGGATTTTTGTTGTCTCTAAGGATGTTGGAATATAGTGCTTAGAATTCATTGTTGTATTTCTGTATTGTTTAGATAGTTTAAGGTGCTTAGTTTAAGGTGCATGGGGTTTGTCCATGTTATCTTTTGATGTCTTAAGTTCGTAATGTCTACAGTTTTTTAATAAAATTTCACCCTTTTCAAAAAAAAAACTCCACGTGCACTCGAGAAAAATATGGTCCTTGGATTCTAGATCATCATTACAAACCAGAAAACCACATTTGATTTTTAACATGTAAATTATTAATCAAATGTAATTGTATAATATAAAGGTTTAATATTTAAAAATTACACAGTTATTGGGGAAGTTACAAAACTCACACTTTAAATCACATTTCATATAATAATGTAAAATTTTCAGTAAAGAAACAAATTATTTTCTCAATGAATTACAGAAGCAAGTTAATTAAGACACTGCTAACATGATGAAAACTCTAAATATGTCACCTTCACTGCATGCCTCCGAGTGTAAGTTAGTTAGTTACCGGATGTTATCAAACTTACATTTTGTTTCTGAAAAGAACTTATATTTAGATGCACAAACCGCTTCCACCTCCGAGTATTTTGGATATTATTGTATAAGCTTGGATGCTAGCATATTTTTATGTAGTTTCATGATTTGAAAATTGTTGGTTGTGTATATTGTTGAGTAATGTTGTTAGGTATTTAATCTTGTGCATTAGTATTTTAATTACTGGAACTTTTGAAAATAATGTATACATTTTCTAAAAACGAATGTTTTTAATTTTTAATGTTTTTTACTTTTTGCCGGAAATCCTAGGGAAGAAAAATGAAATTTGGAAGGAAATCACTAGGAAATAAAAGTAAGATTTTGTTGGAAACCGTTCTGACGACTTTTTGTCACTTAGGGCCTGTTTGTTTGATTTTTTTATTAAGTCCTGTAAAATTAAAGTGACTGTCTGGATATATGGTGTCTGTTTGTAGATAAATATATGACTGTTTGTTTTGTGTGCTGAATAAAATGTCTGAATTAATAAAAAGTACTATTATACCCTTTTTTATTTAAAATATGTATTGAATAAAAAATGTTGCTTGAAGTGCTTTTAACAAAAATAATGCATACAATTAATAAATAAATACATGAGAATATACATCTCATATGAAAAATTAATATTCAACAGTACGAAGCTAACATTAACAAGTTGATAATTATAAACCAAGTTTTGAATCTAATTAAACGTGATATTTTAAGAACAAATCATAAATTCAAACATGTCAAACATTTGCAGATAATTGATTTGCAATCTCATCACGAAAAGAAGCCATATATTGCGTGCTTTGAGTACCCCATTGTGATCCATTTGTTTCTTCTTCCCCACTTCCTTCAGGCTGTTCTTCATTGTTAGTAATAGTATCCTCCTCGCACTCCAAAAATAACACATCTTCAATATTAAATTTCCGTATAAAGTTGTGTATTGCAAAACAAGCAATTACAACATTTCTTTGCGTCGAAAATTTAAATGGCGCCATCTGTTTTAGGATTGGAAATCTTGCCTTCAAGACTCCATAGGACCGTTCAATAACATTTCTGAGTTGCGCATGTGCATGATTGAATTTCTCTTCTTTAGTTAATGCCCGTCGACGTCGAAAATCTGCTAGCCAATATCTTGTGTTACGATATGGAGCCAAAAATCCACGTGTGTTTGCATATGCCGCATCACAAAGATAATACTTATATGCAATTAATTAATACGAAAAATATGAAAATATTATTTCGGGATAACCTACCTGCATTATTTGTTCAAAAACTTTGATTTTAATTCTTCAAATACGTTTATTTGTGGCCTAGATATCTCTTGGTTTGCAACAACAGTTAAAATATATGAATCGTTTGAAGATGTGAGCATGTTATTAATGTAAAGATGCATCTAACTAACAGAAAGATATATAATGCACATATCTTATTCCTGCTTATAAAGATATAAATTCATATGTGTTATAAACAAGTTGGCATATTGCCCGCGCGTTGCGGCGGGGCTAATTTGTTGTGGAGATCTAATAATCTAAAAGTCTGCTAATTATATTAATTCTTCTATGTTTCCAAATTGTCCAAAATTAAATTACAGCATGAAACAAAGGATAAGCACATACTTCCTTTTCCCAGTGAGTACCCCTGATATATTAGAATTGTTGCCTATTGAATTCAACTACAAAAGCCATTTATTTCAACCAAAGATTTAGAATTCT